>JAMYXO010002004.1:0-26030 GCA_033310375.1 Conus canariensis
TGCTGCGTACCTGAATAGAAGCAAAACACACTCTGTCTCCTGCTGCGTACCTGGAATAGAAGCAAAACACACTTGTTCTCTGCTGCGTACCTGGAATAGAAGCAAAAACACCTTTTCTCTGCTGCAGTACCTGGAATAGAAGCAAAAACACACTTGTTCTCTGCTGCGTACTGGAAATAGAGCAAAACACACTTGTTCTCTTGCTGCAGTACCTGGAATAGAAGCAAAAACACATTGTTCTTTCTGCGTACCTGGAATAGAAGCAAAACACACTTTTCTTGCTGCGTACCTGGAATAGAAGCAAAACACACTTGCTTCTCTGCTGCGTACCTGGAATAGAAGCAAAACACACTTGTTCTCTGCTGCGTACCTGGAATAAAGCAAAACACACTTGTTCTCTGCTGGGTACCTGGAATAGAAGAAAAACAACACTTGTTCTCTGCTGCATATCTGGAATAGAAGCAAAACACACTTGTTCTCTGCTGATACCTGGAAAAAGAAGAAAGCATTGTTCTGCTGGGTACCTGGAATAGAAGCAAAACACACTTGTTCTTGCTGCGTACCTGGAACTAGAAGCAAAACACACCTGTTCTCTGCTGCATACCTGGAATAGAAGCAAAACACACTTGTTTCTGCTGCGTACCTGGTATAAAGCAAAACACACTTGTTTCTGCTGCTACCTGGAATAGAAGCAAAACACACTTGTTCTCTGCTGCGTACCTGGAATAGAAGCAAAACTCACTTGTTCTCTGCTGGGTACCTGGAATAGAAGCAAAACACACTTGTTTCCTGCTGATACCTGGAATAGAAGAAAACACCTTGTTCTCTGCTGGTACCTGGAATAGAAGCAAAACACACCTGTTCTCTGCGCATACCTGGAATAGAAGCAAAACACACTGTTCCTCTGCATACCTGGAATAGAAGCAAAAACACACTTGTTCCTGCTGCGTATACCTGGAATAAAGCAAAATCACACTTGTTCTCTGCTGCGTACCTGGAATAGAAGCAAAACACACACTTGTTCTCTGCTGCATACCTACTAGAAGCAAACACATGCTTGTTCTCTGCTGCATACCTGTATAAAGCAAAACACACTTGTTTCATGTTGCATACCTGGAATAGAAGCAAAACACACTTGTTCTCTGCTGCGTACCTGCAATAGAAAAAACACACTTGTTCTCTGCTGCATACCTGGAATAGAAGCAAAATAACCTGTTCTCTCTGCTGTACTGGAATAAAAAAAAACACACACTTGTTGACTGCTGGGATCTGGAACACAAGCAAAACACACTTGTTCTCTGCTGCGTACCTGGAATAGAAGCAAAACACACTTGTTCTCTGCTGCGTACCTGCAATAGAAGCAAACCACCCATGTTCCCCGCTGAGAACCTGGAATACAAGCAAAACACACTTGTTCTCTATTTGGTACCTGGAATAGAAGCAAAACACACTTGTTTTCTGCTGCGTATCTGAAATACACTTGTTCTCTGATGGAACCTGGAATAGAAACAAAACATACTTGTTCTCTACGCGTACGTGGAATAGAAGTAAAACACACTTTTCTTTGCTGCATACCTAGAATAGAAGCAAAACATTTGTTGACTGCTGGGTACCTGGAATAGAAGCAAAACACACTTCTTCTCTGCTGCGTACCTGGAACAGAAGCAAAACACACTTGTTCTCTGCTGCGTACCTGAATAGAAGCAAAACACACTTGTTCTCTATTTGGTACCTAGAATAGAAGCAAAACACACTTGTTCATTACTGCGTAGAAGCAAAACACACTTGTTCTCTGCTGTGTACCTAGAATACACTTGTTCTCTGATGGGAACTTGGAATAGAAGCAAAACACATTTGTTCTCTGCTGCGCACCTGGAATCAAAGCAAAAAACAATTGTTCTCTGCTGTGTACCTGGAATAGAAGCAGAACACGCTTGTTGTCTGCTGCACACCTGGAATAGAAGCAAAACAGACTTGTTATCTGCTGCGTACCTGGAATAGAACCAAACACACTTGTTCTCTGCTAAGTACCTGCAATAGAAGCAAAACACACTCGTTCTCTGCTGCATACCTGCATTAGAAGCAAAACACACTTTGTTCTCTGCTGTACACCTGCAAAATACACTTGTTCTCTGCTGCGTACCTGCAATACAAGCAAAAACACACTTGTTCTCTGCTGTGTACCTGGAATAGAAGCAAAACACACTTGTTCTCTGCTGCGTACTTGCAACAGAAGCAAAACGCTTGTTTTCTGCTTTGAACCTGGATTAGAAGCAAAACACACTTGTTCTGGGCTGGGTACCTGGAATAGCACAGTCACACACCATACCATTGTTCATATTGCTAACACACCTGCAATGAAGAAGCAAAACACACTTGTTTCTCTGTCACATACCTGGAATAGAAGCAAAACACACTTGTTCTCTGCTGCATACCTGGAATAGAAGCAAAACACAATTGTTGACTGCTGGGTACTTGGAATAGAAGCAAAACACACTTGTTCTCTACATAGTAGAACAAAACACACTTGTTCTCTGCTGCGTACCTGAAATAGAAGCATAACACACTTGTTCTCTGCTGCGTACCTGGAATAGAAGCAAAACACACTTGTTTTCTGCTGCGTAACTGGAACAGAAGCAAAAAACACTTGTTCTATGCTACACACCTGCAATAGAAGCAAAACATACTTGTTCTCTGTCACACACCTGGAATTGAAGCAAAACACACTTGTTCTCTGCTGCATACCTGGAATAGAAGCAAAACTCTCTTGTTCTCTGCTGCGTACCTGGAGTAGAAGCAAAACACTTGTTCTCTGCTGGGTACCTATAGAAGGAAAAACATGCTTGTTCTCTGCTGCATACCTCGTATAAAGTAAAAACACACTTGTTCTCTGCTGTACCTGAATAGAAGATAACACACTTGTTCTCTGCTGGTACCTGGAATAGAAGCAAAACACACTTGTTCTCTGCTGGGTACCTGGAATAGAAGCAAAACACACTTGTTCTCTGCTGCATACTGGAATAAAAGAAAAACACACCTGTTCTCTGCTGCATACCTGGAATAGAAGCAAAACACACTTGTTCTCTGCTGCATACCTGGAATAGATGCAAAAACACACTTGTTCTCTGCTGCATACCTGGAATAGTAGCAAAAACACACTTGTTACTGCTGGGTATCTGGAACACAAGCAAAACACACTTGTTCTCTGCTGCGTACCTGGAATAGAAGCAAAACATACTTGTTATCTGCTGAGTACCTGCAATAGAAGCAAACACCCGTGTTCCCTGCTGAGAACCTGGAATACAAGCTAAACACACTTCTCTATTTGGTACCTGGAATAGAAGCAAAACACACTTGGTCTCTGCTGCGTAACCTGAAATACACTGTTCTCTGATGTGAACCTGGAATAGAAGCAAAACATACTTGTTCTCTGCAGCGTACCTGGAATAGAAGTAAAACACACTCGTTCTCTGCTGCGTACCTGGAATAGAAGCAAAACACAATTGTTGACTGCTGGGTACCTGGAATAGAAGCAAAACAACTTATTCTCTGCTGCGGTACCTAGAATAGAAGCAAAACACACTTGTTCTCTGCTGCGTACCTGGAATAGAAGCAGAACACACTTGTCCTCTATTTGGTACCTGGAACAGAAGCAAAACACACTTGTTCATTACAGCGTAGAAGAAAAACACACTTGTTCTCTGCTGCGTACCTGGAATACACTTGCTCTCTGATGGGAACTTGGAATAGACACAAAACACACTTGTTCTCTGATGGGAAGCTGGAATAGAAGCAAAACACACTTGTTCTCTACAGCGTAGAAGCAAAACACACTTGTTCTCTGCTGCATACCTAGAAAACACTTGTTCTCTGATGGGAACTTGGAATAGAAGCAAAACACACTTGTTCTCTACTGCGTACCTGGAATAGAAGCAGAACACGCTTGCTCTCTGCTGTGTACCTGGAATAGAAGTAAAATACACTTGCTCTCTGCTGCACACCTGGAATAGTAGCAAAACAGACTTTTTATCTGCTGCGTACCTGGAATAGAAGCAAAACACACTTGTTCACTGCTGCCTATCCGCAATAGACGGAAAACACACATTGTTCTCTGCTGCGTACCTGCAATAGAAGCAAAACACACTTGTTCTCTGATGCGTACCTGCAATAGAAGCAAAACACACTTGTTCTCTGCTAAGTACCTGCAATACAAGCAAACATCTGCGACTGAAAACAACACTTTGTTCTTTCTGCTGAGCAAAACTCCTGTGGTACCTGCAATAGAAGCAAAACACACTTGTTCTCTGCTAGTACTGCATAAGCAAAACACACTTGTTCTCTTGCACCTGAAAGCAAAAATGTTCTCTGCTACCTGAAAGAGCAAAACACACTTGTTCTCTGCTGTGTACCTGCAATAGAAGCAAAACACACTTGTTCTCTGCTAGGTACCTGCAATAAAGCAAAACACACTTGTTCTCTGCTGCAACCTGCAACAGAAGCAAATAAACTTGTTCACTGCTGCGTACCTGGAATAGAAGCAAAACACACTTGTTCTCTGCTGCGTACCTGCAATACAAGCAAAACACACTTGTTCTCTGCTGCGTACCTGAATAGAAGCAAAACACGGTTTGTCCTCTGCAAACACACTTGTTCTCTGCTTTGTACCTGGAATAGAAGCAAAACACGGTTGCTCTCTGCTGGGTACCTGGAATAAGAAGCACACTTGTTCTCTGCTGCGTACCTTTAATAGAAGCAAAACACACTTTTCTCTGCTGTGTACCTGCAATAGAAGCAAACACACTTGTTCTCTGCTGCATACCTGCAATGAAGCAAAACACACTTGTTCTCTGCTGCATATCTGGAATAGAAGCAAAAACCTTGTTCTCTGCTGCATACCTGAAACAGAAGAAACACGCTTCAATGCTGGGTACCTGGAATAGAAGCAAAACACACTTGTTAATTGCTGCGTACCTGGAATAGAAGCAGAAACACATGCTTGCTACCTGATAACAAACCTGTCTGCGCATACCTGGAACAGAAGCAAAACACACTTGTTATCTGCTGCGTACCTGGTAATAAAGCAAAACACACTTGTTTCTGCTGCGTACCTGGAATAGAAGCAAAAACACACTTGTGCTCTGCTGGGTACCTGGAATAGAAGCAAAACACACTTGTTCTCTGCTGTGTACCTGGAATCAAGCAAAACACACTTGTTTTCTGCTGTACCTGGAATAGAAGCAAAACACACTGTTTCTGCTGTACCTGGAATAAAGCAAAACACACTTGTTCTCTGCTGTACCTGGAATAGAAGCAAAACACACTTGTTCTCTGCTGGTACCTGGAATAGAAGCAAACACACTTGTTCTCTGCTGCTACCTGAATAGAAGCAAAACACATTGTTCTCTGCTGCGTACCTGAATAGAAGCAAAACACACTTGTCTGCTGGTACTGGAATAGAAGCAAAACACACTTGTTCTCTGCTGTACCTGAATCAGAAGAAAACACACTTGTTCTCTGCTGCGTACCTGGAATAAAGCAAAACACACTTGTTTCTCTGCGATACCTGGAATAGAAGCAAAACACACTTGTTTCTGCTGATACCTGGAATAAAGCAAAACACACTTGTTCTCTGCTGCGTACCTGGAATAGAAGCAAAACACACTTGTTCTCTGCTGTACTAAAAACATGCTGGAACTAGATAAGCAAAACACACTTGTTGATCTGCTGGTATCTGGAATAAAGCAAAACACACTTGTTCTCTGCTGCGTCCTGAATAGAAGTAAAACACACCTGTTCTCTGCTGGTACCTGGAATAGAAGCAAAACACACTTTTGTGCTGCTGAGAACCTGGACATACAAGCAAAACACACTTGTTCTCTTTTGGTACCTGGAATAGAAGCAAAACACACTTTTCTTGCTGCGTACCTGGAATACACTATGTTCTCTGAGAAACCTGGAATAAAGCAAAAACACTTTTTTTCTCATTTGGACTAATGGAGCATAACATTTTTTCTTTCTTTTTTTTTCCTTTTTTTTCCCTATAGCCAAAATCCACTCTTCATTTTTGTGCATCATTCATCGGTCATTTGCCAACTTAAGATATTTTATCTTTTTTTTTTTTTAGCAACTCGAAAATTCAAAAAAAACAAAACAATTACAAAACTTACTAGGGTTTTTTTTTTTCTTTTTTTTTTTTTTTTTTTTTCTTCAACCAGTCCCTTACACACCATGCATAGTCTGTTTGTTCATTTACAAATGGACACGATTTTGCAGACTTTAATGTTTTGGCGTTTGATACAAAGTGTCTGGGTTTGTTAGTGTTCTAATGTGTGGTGAACTGGCACACTCACTCTGACAATGTGTTGCTAGTACAAAGAAAACAACACAGATTAAACAAAAGACTTCATTATTTTCTTTCATTTCAGTTTTTCCCACGTAACGAGAGAGAAGGAGAATCTGTTATCTGCTAGCTTCATTTTGTGTTGCATACACACACACACACACACACACACAACACACACACACACACACACACACACACACACCTCTCTCTCTCCTCTCTCTCTCCTCCCTCCCCCCCCCCCTCTCAAACATATTAACAATGGTGGTTACATGTTAAAGGCACGGTATCAAAGCAAAATTTATGCATAAGCGACCAATTCCGTATGTACACACTCCTGAAAGGATATTATAGGTCCCAGTTGCCGAGACAGGAACAGGCCTCCCCATGCTACTACCCAAGCGCGTGAGCGCTCCTCACGTCACGCAACCACCACCACCCACCCACAAAAAAAGAGATAGAGAGACAGACAGACAGACCCGACAGGCAGCAGAGGACAGACAGTCGGACAGAGATGGCGTCAAAGAGAGAGAGAGGGAGAGAGTGGGATGTTGGTGACGGCGGGGGGGGGGGGGGGGGGGAAGACACACAGAGAGAAAACGACAGGAAGAGAGATACTGAGTCAGACGGGCAGACAGGCAAACATACACACACACTCACGTACAGAGATAGATAGAAAGAGAGAGAGTGCGAGAGAGAGAGAGGAGAGAGAGGAGAGAGAGAGAGAGAGAGAGAGCAGACAGACAGAAGACAGACAGACAGACATACTGAGAGGAGAGAGAGAGAGAGAGAGAGAGAGAGACAGGCAGACAGACAGACAAACAGATAGACAGACAGACTAGCAAACATGTAGAGAACATTAAAGAAGAGTCACTCTCATGCTATAACAGAGAGAGAAAGAAAGTGAGATGGAGCAAAGGACGGACGGGCAGATAAACAGACAGGCAAGCAAACTGACGGGCCGACAGACAGGCAGACAACTGAGAGGGACAAAGAGATGGAGGGAAGAAATGACGGAGAGAGAGACAGAGAAAAGAAACTCACAGGCTTCTAACATACTTTTCCCAACGGTAGCGGTAACTGTTTCTGTAGAAATATGCAAAGGAGTTCTGCATCAGATAGTGTGTTTCTAGTCTACTTAAAGAGGAGGTGATGCTTTCTAATGTTTAGCTCTTTTTCAAAATTATGTTGCAGAGAGAAGACACAATTGGTCTTTTTGAAAATACTAATACACACCTTAACTAAAAGAATCATGTAATTAATGAATTTGTAATTTGCAAGATTGAGATCAAATTTGTTTATACCAAAAAGTATGTCCAAAACTGATAGCTTTAGTCTTATATCTGTTTTTACGTATATGAAATCCTCGAATGACAACCAAAACATTCGCACAGGTGGACAATCATAGAAAAAATGCTCAATATAATCAATTGTGTCAGGACAATACGAACACTTATTACTTTCTTTTACTTGCATTTTACTCCTGAGAACAAAAAAGGACAACGATCAATGCCATGATGGTTATAAATACCCGTTACACACCCTTTTAAAATCTTTGTCGAAACAGTATGATAAATGTTCCAAGTACCTACTTAATTGGGGAACAAAATGAAAATGTAACAGTTCTGCTACTATTACGAGATTCGAATTTACTACTTTAACAAGTAGTGGGACACCTTCTGTCTGGTCTGCGATCCTGGTGGTCGTCTGGCAGACTGGCACCGCTTCCTGTTTGGTCCTGCCACAAAAACAACTGTGTTTAAACACTTTCGAAGAAAATTCTAACTAAACATAAAGAAAGAAGACATTAACACCTATGAATAACTATATTCCAGAAAAGGATCCATTAAACCCTAAGAAAGGAGAAGTCGACGTACAACGACGTAATTCTGTAAGAAAGAAAATATGTTAAACTCTGTAAAAGAATAGTTCCAATCATACAATCACAAAGGCACTGAATCGTGCGAAAGAGGATACAAAAGCCATGAAAGTACAGCGAACCCTATAAGAGAAACATGTAGAACTCTGTGAAAAGGTAATACTAAACCCTAGAGCTAAGAACAATACAGAGGACAAAAGGACACTGAATTCGATAGAAAGAGACACACTAAGTCATCACAAAAAAGACACTAGGCCCTTTGTAAAGAGGACATTAAACTCGATGCAAGAAAGGCATTCTACCTGTGAAAGGACAACAGACCATGGAAACAAAGATGACAGAAACATCAATAAAAGACAATAGTCCATATGAAAGAACACAACACAAAGGGTCATTAAAAAGCAAGATTGGACATAAAATCCATACGAGAGGAAGAGCATAAACTTAAACAAGGGGACACTACACACCAAGAATGAACAGTACACTGAATCTATAAAAGGAGAAAATACGAGCCCATGTGAAAAAAGAGGACGCTAGCCTGTATGGAAGGAGATAACACTAGCCCCTGCAAAAGAAGAGAACGCTAACCCCTATGAAAGGAGTGAACACTAGCTCCTGTGACAGAAGAGGACGCTAACTCCTATAAAAGGAGAGAACACTAGCCTCTGTGAAAGAAGAGGAAGCAAAAACCTTTAAAAGGAGAGAACACTAGCCCTTGTGGAAAAAAAAGGACGCTAACCCCTATGACAGGACACAACACTAGCCCCTGTGAAAGAAGAGGACTCTAACCCCTATGAAAGGAGAGAACACAAGCCCCTATGAAAGAAAAGAACACTAGCTCTGTGAAAGAAGAGGACCCTAACCTTTATGAAAGGACTCAAATCTACCCCTGTGAAAAACGTTCTGAAAGGATATTCAATTCTATGAAAGAATACTAAATACTGTATGAAAGTAGACGAAAGAGAAGGAAAGCTAAACCCAATGAAAGGAGAACACTAAGCCATACGAGATGACACTTAACCAAGGATAGAAACACGACCGTAAACTCTGTGGAAGAAAGGGGATCTTAATGAGGCAGAGAGCAGTGGACAGTAAGTACTAAACAAGTAAGGTTACTCTTGCTCCCCATGAAGAAATAAATACATGTGTGTTTATTTCATCATGGGGGGAGCAAGAGCTACCCTCCTTGTGTTTTACTTCCTGTGGAAGAAAGTTGCTGAGTCCTAATAAAAGGATCTGCATGCAGGCTCCTCAATGCCATGTCAGTCTTTCTGTGGAATGCGGACTACTCAGACAAGGAGGAACCAGGTGCGCACAAAGGAAATAGTTCTGGAACAGGATCAAAGACTTCCTTAGCAGCTCTGCAGCAAAACCCTAAAGATCTGAAAACATGCGTCCACGTTCCAGATCCCGGAAACATGAGGCCTGTGACATCACTGGAGGGGTCATTTGATACTTCCCTGAACCATCCACTCGGGTGCCTACTGTTTTGTATCCTTCTTCAACAGAAGACTGCCATAGGAAACAAGAACATCCATGGCAATCATACTAAAGAAGACTGTAACTAGGAAAGACACAGGCATTAAACCCTGGGAAAGAAAACACTCAAACCTAGACAAGAAGTCACCAAGTCCTGGGAAAGAAAAATACACCAAACCCTGGAAAATTTGAAGACACAAAACACTGGGAAAGAAGACATTAAACCCTAGAAAGAATAGAAAACTATACTACATGGAACCCTGGCGATGAAGGAAACACCCAACCAAGGGAGAGAAGGCGATGATTCCTGGGGTGGGGGGGGGGGGGGCGTTGTTGGTGTGGTGGTTGAGATGTGATTGTTGTGTGAGCGGTATGGTGGTGGAGGGAGTGGTGGTAATGGTAGTGGAATGGTGATAGTGGTGGTGGTGTGGTGGTCGTGTTGATGGTGCTGTGGTGGTTGTGCTGGAGGTAGAGTTTTGGTGGTGTGGTGGTCGTGTTTATGGTGTTGTGGTGGTTGTGGTGGTGGTGGTGGTGTTGTGGTGGTATGGTGGTGGTGTGATGTGGTGGTGCTGGAGTGGTGGTGGGGTTGTGGTGAGGTTGTGGTGTGGTTGTGGTAGTGGTATGGTGCTGGTTGTAGTGTTGGTGTTGTGGTGGTAGTGGTGGTGGTGTGGTGTGGTGTGGTGGTGGTTGTGGTGTGGTGGTAGTGGTGGTGGTGTGGTGTGGTGTGGTGGTGGTGTGGTGTGGTGGGTGTGGTGTGGTGTGTGGTGGTGTGTGTGGTGTGTGGTGTGGTGGGGTGGTGTGTGTGTGGTGGTGTGGTGTGGTGGTGGTGTGGTGTGGTGGTGGTGTGGTGGTGTGGTGTGGTTGGTGTGGTGTGGTGGTAGTGGTTGGTGTGTGGTGTGGTGTGGTGGTGGTGTGGTGTGGTGTGGTGGTGTGGTGTGTGGTGGTGTTGTGGTGTGGTGTTGTGGTGTGGTGGTGTGGTTGGTGTGTGTGGTGTGTGGTGTGGTGTGGTGGTGTGGTGTTGTGGTGTGTGTGGTGGTGTGGTGTGTGTGGTGGTTGGTGTTGGTGTGGTGTGTGTGTGGTGTGTGGTGTGGTGTGGTGGTGTGGTGTGTGTGGTGTGGTGGTGTGTGTGTGTGGTGTGGTGGTGTGTGTGGTGTGGTGTGTGTGTGTGGTGGTGTGTGTGGTGTGGTGTGGTGTGTGTGTGGTGTGTGTGGTGGTGGTGTGGTGGTGTTGTGGTGGTGGTGTGGTGTGGTGTGGTGGTGTTGTGTGGTGTGGTGGTGTGGTGGTGTGTGGTGTGGTGTGGTGGTGTGGTGTGTGTGGTGTGGTGGTGGGTGTGGTGTGTGTGGTGGTGTGTGGTGGTGTGGTGTGGTGTGTGTGGTGTGGTGTGGGTGTGTGGTGTGTGGTGGTGTGGTGTGGTGGTGTGGTGTGGGGTGTGTGGTGTGGGTGTGGTGTGGTTGGTGGTGTGGTGTTGTGTGTGGTTGGTGGTAGTGGTGGTGTGTGGTGTGGTGTGGTGGGTGTGGTGTGGTGTGGTGGTGGGTGTGGTGTGGTGTGGTGTAGGTGTGGGTGGTGGTGGTGGTGGGTGGTGTCGTGGTAGAGTGGTGGTGCCCTGGGCCAGTTTGGCCTGGGATAGGGTAGGGTCAGACAAGGTCAGTGAGGGTTGGGGGGGTCAATCTGGCCTGGGCTGGGCTTGGCCTAAGCCGGCCTAGGCCTAGGCGCTGGCTATGGGGTAGGGTAGGTTAGGGTGGGGTTGGGTTTGGAAGGGTCAGCCTTGCCTTGGCCACCTAGCCTGAGCCAGTTTGGCCTGGGCTGGCCTGGGAATGTAGGGCGTGAACAAGAGCAGTAAAACACTTCTTGCTCAAATGACCACTTTTCCCAGACACATGAACAATCTGACCCCCAGCTGGCCGATGACCGATCCACGCATACCTCCAACTCCAATGACCAACAGAATAAGCAGACCCACCAGGAGCCGGTTGAAAAGAGGCAGCTTCATCCACCAGTCAAGACGCCTTGAAACACAAAACCCAGTCTTGATGGAACACGAAGCAAAGCCTATCCCAACAAAGGTCACCCACCCATCTCGGAAGAGGCAGGTGTTCCCAACAGTCGTCACCAGCATTCCCGGAGTGGAGAAGAGAGGAATACAGTCAGACACCCAAAGGAAGGCCCCGGCCATGGAGTATATCTGCAACCAGTACCCCCAGGAAGACTGGACCCATGTCTTTACAGATGGCTCCGCCACACAAGCAACGAGGGATGGTGGAGCTGGAATCTTCCTCCGATACAAAGACGAAAATGAAGAAATTGCAATCCCAACAGGAAAATACTCCACCAACTTCCGAACTGAGCGAGAAGCTCTCTGTGAGGCAGCCACAACATTCTCGCAGAACTCTATAAGAACAACAGGGCAGGTGGTGGTGTTCTCAGACGCTCTCTCCGTGCTCCAAGCCCTCAAGAACTCCCGCTGCAAAGAACAGAACCATCTTACTTCAGCCCTTATTGCCCTGAGTGCCAGAGTGGAGAAAGTGGTGATACAATGGTTACCAGCACACTGTGGTATCAGAGGCAACGAAAAAGCGGATATTCTGGCAAAAGACAGTGCACAGGAGCAGGCCAACAACCTGGTGTCATACGATGAAATCAAGACAATCATCAAGGCACAGCAAGGAATACAGTGGCGCCTCCAGCACCCCAAACACAACCCAGAAGACAAATACCATTTGCAGGGACGACGGGAACAGGTCAAGATCTTCCGCCTGAGGACTGGACACAATCGCCTGCTCCACCACATGCACACAAAATTTGGCATTGGACAGAGTGGAGAGTGCCCTTGTGGTGAGGGACCAATGACAATCGACCACATCCTTCAGACTGTATGACGCATGCAGCATCCAGAAGGAAGTACTGGCCAACACCGACAGCAGTGGAAGCCAAGTTGTACGGCACCCTGGAGGAGCTGCGGTGGACGGCAGCCTTCATTGAGGACACCGGGCTGCTCATCTAATGGAAAGCGAACGAGGAGGAAAGAAGAAGTTCAAATAACCACCTTTCCCAGACACATGAACAATCTGACCCCCAGCTGGCCGATGACCGATCCACGGATACCTCCAATTCTCTTGCCTCACAATCATGTCATGAAAAGATAAACATCCCCTGCACACTGGTCCCTGGATGCACAGCAACTCTTCAACTGCATCCATCTATGGAACACAACAGAAGGCAGCCAGCAACTCTGATTCCCGGGAACCATCACCCTGACTGATGAATCACCAGAATAGGGAATCATGCGCAGAATGAATGGCATTGGTTACACCAGAGACAAATATGTACATATACATCTATATGTACGTATTTCTCTAGCCAGGTTTCTTTAGTACCCCCTGCCCCTTCCTCTGCTCCCCACTTACTTAACTAATCCAACACAACATCCAGTCACTAACCGAACTAAAGGCATGCAGTGGCGTTGTTGAAAGATCCGTGTGGAAGAGAGACCCGATTTATAACACGAATCGCGAATCGGCCACGAATCAGGGGCGAAATTTAGACATCCTCGAGAGGAAACACGAGCAACGTTAAGGCCTATACTGAAGCCAGTTCCACGGGAAGTCCAGTGTGAACTCCATGCTGATATGACCGCCATGACAGGTTCTCTACAAAACAAGGGGTACTCAGACAGTACCAGGGGATCCCAAGAGACACTGCAGGAAATGCATGCCTTTCCTGAAGCATCTCGTCTGGTACTACTGTTCTGTACCTTTGGTCCGCAGACAACTGTCACAGAAACCAGAGCAGCCATGTGTCACACAGGAAGGCCAGTGGCACTCTGCTCTATGAACTACAGCTCTGACACCTCCAGGGTCCCCACACCCTGATAGCTCCCACGCGCTGGAGCCTGTCATGTCAAGCTGATGCCACCGCAAAATGGATCTCATGGTAAGGCCATTCCGATCCATTCAGACCGTTTTATCTAAATACTCCGCCAGAGATATTTCTCTGTATATGTCTCCGACTACGCGGTGCCAAAGTTTCTTATCCACACAGAAGTTCAACATCGCAGCATCCTGCACATCTTCAGTCTTGCCAGGAACTAAATGATGCGCTGGAACGGGCCTCCCTCTAACCCCTACCTCCCCCACCCCCAAAGCTACTAAAGCCTAGCCAAAGCCACCATTCTGCACCAGACTCCCTGTCCTAACAACCCACCATCCAAGGTGACAAGCCACCTGGGAGTCGAAGTTTCTGAACGCCTTCTGCTGTATCCCATAGAGAGATGTAGTCAAAGAAGGCACCGTACACTGTGGTTCCTGCTTGCAGAAGATCCCCACCGATCCATGACAGACTGTGAGGCAACAGAATGTGCAGATCTGCGCAAAACGTGGCAATGACAAAATGAAAACCACACTCTTCACGCATCAAATGAAAGTGACCACTGCCAGAGAGCCTCTTCAAGACTTCCCACAGACCTCGGTACAAGCACCAAGGCGAAGTGCTGGACAATAAAACACCCTAGGTCTGAACGTTGGACACGCATATTTCAGTTCAGACCGTGTCCAAGACGGGGGAAATCGTGATGGTATTGCTTAAGTGCACTAAGTTGATGTATTATTGGTCAGGCTTAACACACCAAGGTTTTCTTTGCACTCATACACGCATATGCACACTCATGCGCCCACCAAACATTCACCTCTCTCTGGGAATGGGATGTCACGCATTCGTTTCTCTCCTAACACGACTGAGCACAAGAAATCCAATTTCTATGCTACTATAATCAAACATGAAAAATCCAATTACACAAAATGAACAGATCAACACATAAAAGATCAATACTTCCTAATCCCGGGTTATAATAAAAATGACTTCTTACCTGGCCAGGTTTTCACACACACAACCACGCTTTCACACCACACCACAGTTCTTGAAAAGTCTCTTCACGTCTTCTTCAGCACTGCTTGATGGTGATGCCCTTGGTTGACTGGCTCCAGGTTTCAGGACTGGGTCTTCGTGGTCGTCTCTGGGATCTCGACGTAGAACTCTTCTTCTTCGTCTCCTTCACCCACCTCTGGGTTCAAATTCAGTTTGTCTGTTTTCACCCACCTTTGGGCTTCAAACTTAGTTTTCTTCTCTTCCAGCTTGTCTTTCCCTAAGACTTTGCTGTCTCTTCTATCTCCCAGACCACGTTTCTCTCGACCCGTTCTCTGTCCTGCCCACCCTTCTCTCTTCTCTCTCTCTCTCCTCTGCCTCTCTCTCTCTCTTGTGGTGTTCTTTTCTTCTCGTTGTTCTCCCTCACTTTATATAGGAATGGAAACAAAGGATTCCCCTTCGGGCCATGCCTTTGTCCATGCTGCTTCTCAAACCCTAGTTCACAAGTGCTGTGAATTCTCCATTCGCTACATTCTCCACACATCTGCATTTACACACATCCCTACCTGATTGATTAGCAAACAAACACTTGGCACCAGATGGACATCGAAAATTCCCGCCGACTTCGGAGGCCACTTTAACACAGTAATTATCTTAAAGAGGGCTACGATAACAACATCCACGCGCGTTCAACCAGCCTGACAATAGAACCAACACAGTGACCCACGGCAATACCATCCGAACGAGTCCAAGACTCCTGCTCTTCACTGACTGTTTACAAAAGAACCTCAGCTGACTGAGTATTTAGTGCTCACTTGGTGCACCGAGGTCCTAGTGGTTACGTCCCTCTCCCCTTTCGCTGTCGGGCAGGTCCGAACTCCTTACTACCTTAGGTGCCATCTGTCACCTGACCGCTTCGTCCTCCTTGACACGGTTCGACCGTGTGCGATGGGTAAGGCATACTTGTTAATGGTTCTATTACCTATTTGTATACCACGTACAACGTCCCTTTTGCCTCTAAGCGTTTAATGCCTTTTGTGAGAGGTTTCACGCACTTGACAAATTCCCCCCACTTCAAGACAATGCCCTGCATTGGCTAAAACACATTCAAGGAGCTGAAACTCACAATTCTCTCATTTAAACCAACTTTAATCTAGGCCTCTAATAAGCCTACTTACACCAGAGAACGCACACAAGATTTACCTTGTAACAAAATTAGAGAAAAATCAATACCATACGCACTAACCAGGCAAATATCAACACAATCTGAAATCTCTACCAGCTCTAAGTAGTGCGGCCATATATAGATAAACATTATGTTTCTACGGAAATTCTCTCCCTTTCTCTTCATACACGTGGCCCGCAACCAGCCACGTCACGCATACACGACGCTGCACGAGACGCACGCACACGCTCGCAAAAATCGTATGACCATTTTAATTTGGCCTACCGTCCCCTTTTGGTGAGACCCGTCCGATCCCCCTTTCTGTACACACACCTTGCCGTACCCCGTGGCATATGTTGCAATGTGCACAGAAACGCCTTACATCACCTAGGATTCCGGGCCAGTAGTACTCACGCGTCACAATCTTTTGTGTGGCCTTCTTACCGAGATGGCCCGAGGCTGACGTCACATGATTTTCGGACATCACCGCCTTTCTGCGCTGCCTAGGAACGACAACCTGCTTCTTCGTTTTTCCCGAACGCGAATGAGTAAAAGTTCGGTACAATATGCCGTTCTCTAACTCGAACCCGATTGTACCCTCTTTAACATTTTTCTTCTGCCCTCTGTGAGCAAAACCAACCAGTTTTCTGAGCGAGTAATCGCCCTTTTGTTCTGCCCGTACGCGAGTGGGGTTAGTCTCACCGGACACGCTCCAACGCTTTCTGGAGTGTTTGACTGCCTGGGGCGTTTTCCTCACGTGATTCCTTTTCTCTGATTCGACACAGAAATCAAGGTCTGGGTTTTCGTACCCACGTGCTCCTGAAATGTTCCCAATTACCAAATCATACGGTGGCTTTGGAACAGCCAAAGCCTGTACGACTCCACTATAGAATGGTGTATCAATGAACACCAGTGCCGTTTTGAATTCTGCTACTGTTCCATCTATTTGTCTACACCTCTGTGTTTTACCTGTGAATTGTCCCTTCTCAACCAGGGATTCCTTCACCATTATCCCTGTGCACCCAGAGTCTCTAATGACACTAACCACATTGTTCCCTACTCTGCCTTTGTGCACATCCATGTTATCGCCTGCATCTGTGAACACACAGCACAGTCCAGACAAAATAACACTGTCATCTTTTTCATCTTTTGCTGCCTGCCTTTCGCTTGGCCTGACCCTCATTGCTGCAGCTTTCTGAGGTCTAAATCGGCAATCTCTAGCCAAGTGTCCTGTCTTATCGCACAAGAAGCAGGTACGTCTATCTACGGCCTTATCCACGTGGGCCTTCACCCTTGTTTGCTCACGTGACGCCGTGGGCCTACGGGTGTGTACTACTGACTCATCGTGTGAGTCATGTGCTAGCCTGCTATCCTCTGAATATGCTTCCGGGCTTTCCTCTTGTTCAGGCAAATCACGCCTCGCTTCCCGGTAAGTCTCTGCCGTCTGAAGTACCTCAGCTATTGTGGTTGCACCTTTTTCCTTAATGTGGATTGTGAGGCCTGTCCCACAACCATCAAGTATCTGTTCCTTCATCACCAGTGTCTTGAGGCCTTCAAAATCACTGTCTACTCCACTAAGTTCTACCCACTTGTTGAAATAGTGATCTAGTCTAACTCCGAACTGTGTGTATGTCTCACCCTGTTCGATTCTCGCCTCGCGAAACTTACGCCTAAAACCTTCTTCAGTCAAATCATATGCCTTTAGTACTGCTTGTTTCACCGTGTCAAAATCCCTTTGATCACCTTTGGGTAAGGTGGAAACAGTGTGTAATGCACGACCTGTCAACAAGGCAGACAGGTTTATTGCCCAGTCATCTTCCGGCCAGCCCTCGTGCTCGGCAAACGATTCAAAACGACTGATATAGGCATCGATCGAATCAGTTTCTTCTCTGAACAGTGGGAGTTTAGGCCTAGGCCCGGAATTTAGTCTGCGGCCTACTGACTCAGAACTGGTGTCTATTTCACTACGATTTTCAGATTTTATTCTTTCCAACTCAATTTGTTTGGCAACGGATTCAGTTTCAAGCCTAAGTCTCTCAGCCTCAGCCTCTGAGTTTCTTTTGACAGCTTCGAGCTGTTCTTTTTCAAACTTCCTTCTTTCAGCCCTTTCATCTCTCTCAGTCTTCTGCTGAGTTTCTATGAACTTACGCAGTTCATCTCCAGTATATCCCATTTCTTTCCCCAAACTAACTAGTTTCTCTATGGGGGTAAAACTTTCTTCAGCCATTTTTTTTTTTTTTTTTTTCTGATATGTTTTAGCACCACTAAAACAGTTACGCTTATAGACCTGGAAAAAGTCAGTAAACAGTTTATCTACTAAACGTTACGAGTACACCAACCAGTGGTAATGTTCCTAACACAAAGGAGCCTTAATCTTAAACCACAGCTTCTGTGAGAGTTAAGACTAGAACCTCGTTCTTCGTTTCTCTGAACGACCTTTGATTAATACAACCACCCTACACACAAGTCAATGCTCAACACTCAAAGAACTAAAGGAAATAATTAGAAGAGCTAATTAAAATTGCCTTTAGTGGACGCTTCGCCCCAGTACTACTCTAGCACTCACTTTGTTTCCCGCCTGAGACTAATTTGGGCCATGCAATCCTGGCAGGCTCGCCACTTTGTCCAAGACGGGGGAAATCGTGATGGTATTGCTTAAGTGCACTAAGTTGATGTATTATTGGTCAGGCTTAACACACCAAGGTTTTCTTTGCACTCATACACGCATATGCACACTCATGCGCCCACCAAACATTCACCTCTCTCTGGGAATGGGATGTCACGCATTCGTTTCTCTCCTAACACGACTGAGCACAAGAAATCCAATTTCTATGCTACTATAATCAAACATGAAAAATCCAATTACACAAAATGAACAGATCAACACATAAAAGATCAATACTTCCTAATCCCGGGTTATAATAAAAATGACTTCTTACCTGGCCAGGTTTTCACACACACAACCACGCTTTCACACCACACCACAGTTCTTGAAAAGTCTCTTCACGTCTTCTTCAGCACTGCTTGATGGTGATGCCCTTGGTTGACTGGCTCCAGGTTTCAGGACTGGGTCTTCGTGGTCGTCTCTGGGATCTCGACGTAGAACTCTTCTTCTTCGTCTCCTTCACCCACCTCTGGGTTCAAATTCAGTTTGTCTGTTTTCACCCACCTTTGGGCTTCAAACTTAGTTTTCTTCTCTTCCAGCTTGTCTTTCCCTAAGACTTTGCTGTCTCTTCTATCTCCCAGACCACGTTTCTCTCGACCCGTTCTCTGTCCTGCCCACCCTTCTCTCTTCTCTCTCTCTCTCCTCTGCCTCTCTCTCTCTCTTGTGGTGTTCTTTTCTTCTCGTTGTTCTCCCTCACTTTATATAGGAATGGAAACAAAGGATTCCCCTTCGGGCCATGCCTTTGTCCATGCTGCTTCTCAAACCCCTAGTTCACAAGTGCTGTGAATTCTCCATTCGCTACATTCTCCACACATCTGCATTTACACACATCCCTACCTGATTGATTAGCAAACAAACACTTGGCACCAGATGGACATCGAAAATTCCCGCCGACTTCGGAGGCCACTTTAACACAGTAATTATCTTAAAGAGGGCTACGATAACAACATCCACGCGCGTTCAACCAGCCTGACAATAGAACCAACACAGTGACCCACGGCAATACCATCCGAACGAGTCCAAGACTCCTGCTCTTCACTGACTGTTTACAAAAGAACCTCAGCTGACTGAGTATTTAGTGCTCACTTGGTGCACCGAGGTCCTAGTGGTTACGTCCCTCTCCCCTTTCGCTGTCGGGCAGGTCCGAACTCCTTACTACCTTAGGTGCCATCTGTCACCTGACCGCTTCGTCCTCCTTGACACGGTTCGACCGTGTGCGATGGGTAAGGCATACTTGTTAATGGTTCTATTACCTATTTGTATACCACGTACAACGTCCCTTTTGCCTCTAAGCGTTTAATGCCTTTTGTGAGAGGTTTCACGCACTTGACAGACCGCAACACACACGGCCAAACAGGCCTTAGTGTAAAATACCCGAGTCCCCACTCTTGTGAATCTCGGTTTAATCTCATTCAAAAGACTGTAAGAGAAATGCAGTCAGAACCAATGCCGACACCGAGTGAAAAATCCCCCTGTACCGAAACGGCCCGGCGGAGATTTTAACCACACCAGGATCACCAAGATTATGAGTCCGGCGCTCTACCGCTGAGCTATTCCGACCCCCTGATATGGTGTGTAATGTGATGTTTTGGTGGTGTGGGGTGGGGTGGTGTGTTTATGAGGATGTGGTGTGTTGGGGTTGGGAATGTGTGGTGTGGGGTTGTGTTCTGTGGAGTGGTGTGGCGTGTGTGTGGTGCATTGTGTTGTGGATTGTGTTGTGGTGTGGTGTGGTGTGTGTTATTGTGTGGTGATGTTGTGTGTTTGTTGTGTGGTGTGTGTCGTGTTTTGTGATATAGCGGAAGTGTGGTAGTGATGTGTTGTGGTGTGTAAAGGTGTGGTGAGGGTGTGGTGGGGGTGCTGTGTTGTGGTCGGGGTGTAATGGGGGTGGGTTGTGTTGTGGTGGGGAAAAGAAGAGGGCACTGAATCCTTAAAATAAAGAAAGACTAAACACTGTGGAATAAAGAAGGCACTAAGTACTGCGGTCGTTGTGGGCCTAAAGCCTGGGAAAGAAGGCATGGACCCTGGGAAAGGACAGAACACTAAAGCCTGGTAAAAGAAAAACGCACTAACCCCAGGAAAAAAGACACGTGATCTCAGGACAGAAAAACCCTGGGAAAGAAGGTGGCACTAAATCCTAGCAAAGAAGAAGACATAATACTCTGAGAAAGAAGACCCAAAATCCTGGAAAAGAAGATGCACGGAAAGAATCACTGAAGACTAGAAAGTTAGGAAAGGTACAACCCAATTAAAAAAAAGACAAGCATCAGTGTGGAAAATATGGGACACGAGTTCCTGAAGAAAATAACATAAACATCTGTGAATCAAGAAAACACTAAACCCCGAATAAGAAGATTAGCATCTGAGATCGAAGAAGATTCTAGTACCGCAGAAAGGAGATTTCAAACTTGTGAGTATAGAAAATATACCCCCTGTAAAAGACAGTAGAACTTTTGTGAGGAAAGGCGATACTAAACTCTGGGAAAAAGACAATGAATCCTGGGATAGAAGACGACACAACTCTACACAAGGAAACACTAAACTCTATGACAGCACACATAACTACGAGAGAAAGGGACAGCTACACTGGAAGAAGTGTAAAGACGAGAGAGAAGAACGAGCAAAAAATCAAGAACAATACTCCCCCATTTGTGGTTGGCCGCATCTACCGAGTTCGTCAACATGGCCTGGTCTCCGTTGTTCGTTGATGAAGCAGCTCCTCCCCCCGTCGATGTAGCAGTGTCTTGCCCCTGTCAATATATAACCAGTATCTTCAGTTAAGATCTTATTCCATCTGCAAACAAATCTGTTTCATTCAATTCATCAATACTAACTAAGTTTAAGAAACATATTTAGTTTGTGCTTTTTCGATTTGACTATATTTTTTTACGCTATGTATTATGCGGAACCGAGTAAAAGCTTGCTGTTGTCTTCAATGTGTGTGTGTGTGTGTGTGTGTGTGTGTGTGTGTGTGTGTGTGTGTGTGTGTGTGTGTGTGTGTGTCTGTGTCTGTGTGCGCTCGCGCCCGCGTGCGTATGCACGTGCGTGAGGGCATGTATGTGTGACTGCGGGCATGTGCTTGGATGCATATTTGTGTATGTTTGTGCATGTTAAAGTCAATGGGCGTTCAAGTATATATATTTATGTGTGCGCGCACGCACGTCTATATTCACTCATTCGAAACGGAGGTTCGGAAAAAAGTGTACGTTCATACGTATGTGTCTGGTTATACACTTATACACTTACATACGAATGCACACATGAACATAACCGGAGATACATCCATGCATGCAGCTCATATCTAAATACACATTTTCATTTAACGAACACTCTCACATACTGAATCAATGCCCTGATCATTGTAATTTACACCAGCAATGACTCGGAAAAAAACAAATGAGCTGCTTCAAATTTCTTTCTCATCATATAATTGCAGATTTGGAGGTAAAGATGCGCTGTTGCTATTCTTCACAGCTGCGCCGAAAGACCTCACAGAACTAATGAAGACTGACACCACAGTTAAATGACACACCCTCCAGTCACCCTTCTAGGAAAACAAGCTCTACATTCAATTACTAAAAGAAGCCTCAAAACAAGATCAAACATATTAGCAGGGAGAAAACAGATGTGCAGTTCAAGCTCCTTTTAGGTGATGAAAACAGACCTCCTTATCAAACTACTGATTCTAAAATTAACAGAGATGCCAGTCTGGATCATACCAGGTCTTCATACACATATTCCAGATGTTCACAAAGTTGTTTTTTTTTTTTTTTTGTCAGTGCTCTCGCTTATTTCTCAATGTTCAGTCATGAAACGTACAGAGTTTTCTACCAATTTGTGAAATGCCTGTGCATGTTAAAGCCAGTACGTGGACATGTACGGTGGTTTTGAGGGCTTGGTAGTGAGAAGTATGGAATCAGTGTTCCATATATCTTTGGTCCACCAGTAATTAAAACAAAACAACAAGCAAAAGAAAGCACAAGCAAGTAAAACCAAAAAAAATGAGAAACCAAAGAATACGTCCATTTTTTACATCCTTCTAGGGGAGATGGCTACTATATCCATCCACTGACAGTTCCCATGACCTGACCAACTCTTAAAACTTTGGCACACGCCAGAGGCGAAGATGTGAAGGGGAAACCAAACGTTATGAGAAAAGGCCCATCAGAGTTTAACATCGAAATGTGAATAATATTTTAAACATCTGTAAATTGTTATAAAAAATATTTTGTATTATTCTGCGGAAATTTGAGTATCTTGCTTTAAAACATGGACAGATAAAACGATATGTTGGTCGAAGAAATTTCGTCTACCCCACAAACGAAAGAATATCTAGAGAGAGCTGGGATCTGTGGAAATTTCCAAACATTATTTCTAAAAACTCATTTAGACAAAAACTCTGACTGCTTTACTGCAGGGATGCACACCCTTGAGAACAAAAAAGGACAAAGATCAATGCCATGATGGTTATAAATACCCGTTACACACCCTTTTAATAATCTTTATTGTCGAAACAGTATGACTGATGTTCCAAGTACCTACTTAATTGGGGAACAAAATGAAAATGTAACAGTTCTGCTACTATTACGACATTCGAATTAACTACTTTAACAAGTAGTGGCGCACCTTCTGTCTGGTCTGCGATCCTGGTGGTCGTCTGGCAGACTGGCACCGCTTCCTGTTTGGTCCTGCCACAAAAAACCGTGTTGAAATACTTACGAAGAAAATTCTAACTAAACATCAAGAAAGAAGACATTAACACCTATGAATAATTATATTCCAGAAAAGGATGCTTTAAACCCTAAGAAAGGAGAAGTCGACGTATGACGACTTAATTCTGTAAGAAAGAAAATATGTTAAACTCTGTGAAAGAATAGTTCCAATCATATAATCACAAAGGCACTGAATCGTGCGAAAGAGGATACAAAAGCCATGACAGTATGGTGAACCCTATAAGAGAAACACGTAGAACTCTGGGAAAAGGTAATACTAAACCCTAGAGCTAAGAACAATACAGAGGACAAAAGGACACTGAATGCGATAGAAAGAGACACACTAAGTCATCACAAAAAAAGACACTAGGCCCTTTGTATAGAGGACACTAAACTCTGTGCAAGAAAGGCATTCTACCTGTGAAAGGACAACAGACCATGGAAAAGAAGATGACAAAAACATCAATAAAAGACAACAGTCCATATGAAAGAACATAACACAAAGGGTCATTAAAAAGCAAGATTGGATATAACATCCATATGAAAAGAAGAGCATAAACTTAAAGAAGGGGACACTACACACCAAGAATGAACAGTACACTGAATCTATGAAAGGACAAAACCCGAGCCCATGTGAAAAAAAGAGGACTCTAGCCCATATAAAAGGAGATAACACTAGCCCCTGTGAAAGAAGAGGACGCTAACCCCTATGAAAGGAGAGAACACTAGCTCCTGTGAAAGAAGTCTCCAATTCCTATGAAAGGAATGAACACTAGCCCAAAGAAGAGAGAGAAGACTAGCTCCTGTGACAGAAGAGGACGCTAACCCCTGTAAAAGAGAGAACAAGAGAACACTAGCCTCTGTGAAAGAAGAGGAAGCAAAAACCTTTAACAGGAGAGAACACTAGTCCTTGTGAAAAAAGAGGACGCTAACCCCTATGACAGGACACAACACTAGCCCCTTTGAAAGAAGAGGACTCTAACCCCTATGAAAGGAGAGAACACAAGCCCCTATGAAAGAAAAGAACACTAGCTCTGTGAAAGAAGAGGACCCTAACCTTTATGAAATTCTACCCCCTGTGAAAAACGTTCTTCGAAAGAAAAACTATACTACATGGAACCCTGGCGATGAAGGAAACACCCAACCAAGCGAGAGAAGGCGATGATTCCTAGGGAGGGCGGGGGGGGGGGGGGGATGGAGGGGGGAGAGGGAGGCGTTGTTGGTGTGGTGGTGGAGTTGTGATTGTTGTGTTAGTGGTATGGTGGTGGAGGGTGTGGTGGTAATGGTAGTGGGATGGTGGTAGTGTTAGTGGTGTGTTGGTGGTGTTGATAGTGCTGTGGTGATTGTGCTGGGGGTGGTGTTGTAGTGGTGTGGTAGTCGTGTTTATGGTGTTGTGCTGATTGTGTTAGTGGTGGTGGTGGTGGTGGTATGGTGGTGGTATGGTGGTGGTGTGGTGTAATAGTCGTGTTTATGGTGTTGTGGTGGTTGTGTTAGTGGTGGTGGTGGTGGTGGTGGTGTGGTGGTGGTATGGTGGTGGTGTGGTGTAATAGTCGTGTTTATGGTGTTGTGGTGGTTGTGTTAGTGGTGGTGGTGGTGTGGTGGTGTGGTGGTGGTATGGTGGTGGTGTGGTGTAATAGTCGTGTTTATGGTGTTGTGGTGGTTGTGTTAGTGGTGGTGGTGGTGGTGTGGTGGTATGGTGGTGGTGTGGTGTGGTGATGTGGTGGTGGTGGTGTGGTGTGGTGGTGGTGGTTTGTGGTGTGGTTGTGGGGGTGTGGTTGTAGTGGTGTGGTGGTGGTAGTGGTGGTGGTGTGGTGTGGTGGTGGTGGGGTTGTGGTGTGGTTGTAGTGGTATGGTGGTGGGTGTGGTATTGGTGTGGTGGGGGTAGTGGTGGTGGTGTGGTGTGGTGTGGTGTGGTGGTGGTGGTGTGGTGTGGTGGTGGTGGGGTTGTGGTGTGGTTGTGGTGGTGGGGTAGTGGTGTGGTTGTAGTGGTATGATGGTGGTAGTGGTGGTGGTGTGGTGTGGTGTGTGTGGTGTCGTGGCCTGGGCCAGTTTGGCCTGGGATAGGGTAGGGTCAGGAAAGGTCAGTGAGGGTTGGGGAGGGTCAATCTGGCCTGGACCAACTAGCCTGGGCCAGATTGGCCAAGGCGGGCCCGGGCCTAAGCTGGCCTAGGCCTGGGCCCTGGCCATTGGGTAGGGTAAGGTAGGGTCGGGAAGGGTCAGCCTTGCCTTGGCCACCTAGACTGAGCCAGTTTCACCTGGGCTGGCCTGGGAATCTAGGAGGAGAACAAGAGCAGTAAAACACTTCTTGTTCAAATAACAGATACAGAACCAAGCTCAGCGTGTCATAACTGGCGCCATGAGATCCACCCCAATTCTGAAGATGGAGGAGACCACTGGGCTACAGCCATTGGAGGACAGAAGGGACACAAAGATCCTTATACAGGCAGCAAAATTCAAACGCCTTGAAAACCATCCAATGAACGACAGAATGAGCAGACCCACCAAGAGTCGGCTGAAAAGAGGCAGCTTCATCCACCAGTCAAGACGCCTTGAAAGTCAAATCCCAGTCTTGATGGAACACGAAACAAAGCCTATCGCGGCAAATGTCACCCGGAGGGTCAATCTGGCCTGGACCACATAGCCTGGGCCAGATTGGCCAAGGCGGGCCCGGGCCTAAGCTGCCTAGGCCAGGTCCCTGCCATTAGGGTAGGGTAAGGTAGGTCGTGGAGGTTATCAGACATGCCTTGGCCAGCTAGACTGAGCCCGTTTCAACTGGCTGGCCTGGAAACTAGGAGGAGAACAAGAGCCAGTAAAACACATCTTGTTCAAATAACAGATACATGAAAACCAAGCTCAGCTGTGTCTTAACTGCGCCATGAGATCCACACCCAAATGCTGACGATGGAAGGAGACCACTGAGCATACAGACATCTGGA
>JAMYXO010002005.1:0-20000 GCA_033310375.1 Conus canariensis
TTTTGCCCATATTTTTTGGGGAAATTCCCTTTTTAAAAAAATTTTTTTTGGAGTTTAATTTTTTGGAAAAAAGAGAAATGCATCATCCAAAAATATACCCTAACATCCCTTATTTGGGGGTTTTTCAATAACAACCCAAAATTAATTTTTTTTTTTTTTATTTTTCAGAAAAATTTTAACCTATTGTGTAAGTTAAAAGTCCCCACTGTGATTTTCCTTAAAAAATTTTCCCTTTAAAATAAGAATTGAAAAAATAACTCTATTTAAACCCCAAACCACGGGGATTTTCATCCAATGCTTTTTATAATTTTGGGGGTTCTAATCCCTACCTTTTTAGCTCCCGCGGGGGAAAAACAATCTTTTTTTGATTAATAATAAATCTATAGTATAAAAATAACAACAATTATACTAATCAGATTTTTTTCCCTTCTTTTTTTTTTTTTTTTTTTTACCCTTTTGCTGGGGTTTTTGGGGGCCCCTTTTGTCTGGCGAAATTTTTATTTTTATTGCACTCAAGAAATAATTACCTTAAAAAAAAAACATTTTATTTTCCTTGCTGTACCCAACCCTTCTTCATCTTGTGTTCTGTCTGTCTTCCTTCCGGTTTTTTTTCCCAAAATTTTTTTGTGTGACATCCGTTTTACTTGCAAATTTTGGGGAAAAAAGAAGTATAAAAGTATGATATAAGAAAAATTCTACCCCGGGAACGGGTAATTGGGGCCTTTGGGAGACAAAAAAGTTAAACGAAAACCCCCAAAAAAAATTTTTTTTCAAAAAAAAAAAAATAGTTTTTTTCCTTTTCTCCTTTTCCATCACACGGGAAAAAAAAAACCCAGGTCTTTAAAAAAGCCTTTCAGATATGATTATTAGGAAAAAATTCTCCGGGGGGTTTAGGGATTTATGGGAAAAATTACTGACCCAAAGTCAAAGAACGGGGTTTCTTTCAAAAAATATTTCCCGCAGAATTTTAAAAAAATATTCCCTTTTTTAATTAAAATTGAAGAAAAACTAAGTTACCCCCAAAGGTCATTTTTCAACTGCCGGAAGTTACACCACCAAATTTTACTTTTTTTTTTTCCCTTTTCCCCCCCCAAACGCAAAAGGGGTCATCTGGGGGAGGGGGCAGATTTTTTAAAGGGGCATTGAGCCCCCCATCGGGGGGGTTTAAAAATTTTTAAAAAAGGGGAACAGACCTTTGAAACTAAAGGGGACAGGGTTGTCCCCAAAATTTTTTGTCCCTCTAATTCTGTTGAAAAACCTAAATTCTCCCCCGTAAATTTTTGGGAAAAATATATTTTTTAAAAAAAAAATTTATATAATTAAAATAAAAAAACTTTTAAAAGTTTTCCCCCCAAAGGGGGTTTAGCTTTTTCCCCAATTTTTAAAACACTTTTATTGTTCATGAAAATTTTAAAATAAAAATTAAAAATATTTATATATTATAAAAAAAATCAAAGTAATAAAAATCCAAACAAAAAAGTTAAAAAAAGCCCAAAATTTTTTTGGTTTTTTTGCCTTCGTCGGGGGCAATGTGAAAATGACAACGAAATATATATAAATTTTGGGGGGTTCTGGACGTGGGGTGGTCTCTAGCTCGCGGCCCCCCCGGGGCCCCCGCGTTGTGTTTTTGGTGTGTTTGTTTTGTTTTTTTTCTGTTGGTAATTAAGGCTTGACCCCCAAAAAAATTTAGAATAGGCGCTATTAAATTAACATTATATAAAATAAAAATTTTAAAATATATATATTTTTTGTGTGTGGTGTGGTGTGTTTGTTGTTGTGTGTTTTTTTTTTTTTTTTTTCGTCAAACGCATTAACAAGTTTTGGGTAATATTAAATAATATATGCATAAAATTTATGTATATTTCTTTTTTTTCAAAAATCCCCGGGGGTTTTTTTTTTTCAACATAACAACCCTAGCTGAAATACTCTCTCTCCTCTCTCTCTCCCCCTCTCTCTCCCTCTCTCCCCCTCTTTTTTGATTTTCTTTTTTTTTTCATTGTGTGGGGGTTTTTTTTTTTGTCTGTCTTTTCTGCCCTTTTTTAAAATTGTTTTAACCTATTTTTATTTATAGTTTTTGCTGTTTATTTTTTTTTTTTTGGGGTTTGGGTTTTTTTGGCTTTTTTAAAATGAAAAAGGGTTGAGTCTTTTTTTTTTTTCCCTTTTTTTCCTCTTTGTAGGGGGAAAATTAACGATAAATACAAAAAAAAATTTTTTTAAAAAAAAATCACTTTTTTTATCATCTTTATTGTTATTGTTTTTCAAAACTTTATTTTTTACTCCAAAAAATTTTGTACTCTGCAACAGTAATGCCAGTTAATAATTTTTCGCAAGGATTTTTAAAAAATTTTTTGGGGATCGCGTGATATCAAGAGAAAGAGAAAAGAAGAGAGAGAGGAGGGGGGGGGGGGAAGTTTAGTTTCTTTTTCGATTTTTTTTAAAATCCGATTTTTTATAAAAAAATAAAAGCATATAAATTCACCCACACTTTTTTTTTCTCTTTTTAAAACCCCTTTTGGTCCCTCACCAACCCCCCCCCAAAGGGGTAAGAATCAAAAGCGTGTTCCGATTATTCTGTAAATTTTTTGGCAATTCATAATCGGTCCTTCCTTTTTTTCACCGGGGGGTTTTTGGGGGGGTTTTTTGGGGTCCTCAAGTCTATTGGTCTTTTTTTTTTTGGGGGGGACTTACGGTTCAGTGTTTTATTGGTTGCTGCCTAAAGGGGCGGCTATTTTTTTTTTAAATGTGGATGGGGGGGGTTTTGGGGGGGTTTTTTGTTTTGTTGTTGTTTTTTTAAATTAGCCTTTTTGGGGTCATTAAATTTTTTTTTTCCGGGGGGCCCAAAATTCTTACCCGGGGGTTTTATGTTTTGACAGCCCTTTTTCCCTTTTAAAAATCATTTTTTGCGGGCTGAAGCCCACAAAATTATGGAGAGAGAGAGAGGGGAAAAAAAAAGAAGGAGAGAGAGAGAAAAAAGGAAGAAAATGATAAGATAATTAATTTATTAAAAAAGGGCCCCCAAAAAGGGGCCCCTTTCTAAAGGGGGTCAAACAATGAACGTGAATAAGAAGTAAAAATCAAAATCAAAAATGATCAGTAAACAAAACGCTAATCTAAAAAAACCCCTACAATCGCACCCATTGCTCGCACTTATTGAGAAAAAAACTCCCCAATCCCCGTTGAAATGAGTTACCCAAAATTGCAAATTTTTCTTACATTCCATTTTTTTTGATAAAATTACTAAACAAATTGTGGTAAACAAAAAAAATTTTTTTGATAAAAAAAACCCCTTTTTTTTTAAGTCTTAAACCTGGACACTAAACCAAAATTTGATCCATCCTCTATTCTAAAACACATAATACACGTGCCTTTCCCCTTTTCCCAAACCATACTGATCTTTGGAGCGCACGGCGATATAAATTTACTCCAAACCAAATTTTTTTAAAACCGTTTTTTCTTACAAAACTACACAAAGGAAAAACAATAAACGGGGGTTCAATCAAATGATTTTTTTAAAAACAATCTTACAATAAACTCTGTCATTCGCTGAATATGAGAGCCCTTTTTCCCCCACCTACAATCAATGAAGCTTGCTTAACCCCCCAAAAAAAGATTTTTGCCATCCCAACACCCGGTTCATCCATGCAAAAAAAGATAATCAAAAAAAAAAACAAATTACTTAAAACTTTTAAGAAACACTACTTCCCAAATTTTGCTTACCTCTTTAAAAAAAGTATAAGATAAGAGAGAGAGCAAAGAGGGGGGGACGGGGGGAGGGGGGGGGGGGAGGGGGGAAAAAGAATGGGGGAGGAGTACAGAAGGAGGGGGACATTAGCCATGAAAAACCTCTATTTCAAAAGGGAGTAAAGGGGGTATTCACAAACCTTTTCAAAAATTTTTAAAATCCCCTTTCCCTGCCCGTACCCTGCCTTATTTTTTAAATCCCCCCACCCCCCCCCCCCCCCCCACCCCCGCTCCCTCATTTCACCCTTCCTCTCTCCCCCACCCCCCACCCCCCCAAACACACCCCACACACACAACACAACACAACACACATAAAAATTTGTGGGGTGTGTTGTGCCCCCGTGCGTCCTAGGTATGAGCGGCTGCGTGTGCGCTTTTTTTTCCCTTTTTTTTTTCCCCCCCTCAATCTAACAACAATACGCAAGTGGGGGCGGGGGCCCCCGCGCGTGGGTGGTTTTTGTGGTGCTGGGGCCCATGCGTTTGGGCCTTTCCTCAGCTAACACTATTTTTTTTGGGGGGTGTGTGTGGGGTGTGTGTGTGTGTGTGTGGTTGGTGGTTTGCGTGTGTTCACTTTTTTTCTTTCCAACAACCAAAAACCAAAAAAGAAACAATCACCAAAAAGGGGAAAACCAAAAAAGAAGAAAAATCGGGCCCAAAAAAAAAAAAAGGAAAACCCAAAAAAAAAAAAAGAAAAATCCCCCAAAAAAAGGGAAAAACCCCAAAAAAGAAACAACACCCAAAAAAAAAAAAAAAGGCCGAAAAAAAAACCAAAAAAAGAAAAACCCCAAAAAGGGAAAAAACCAAAAAAGAAGACAATCACCCCAAAAAGGGGAAAACCAAAAAAAAACAACCCCCCCCAAAAGGAAACCAAAAAAAAAGACAATCACCCAAAAAAGGGAAAAACCCAAAAAAAAAAAGACAATCACCCAAAAGGAAAACCAAAAAAGAAGACAACACCCAAAAAGGGGAAAACCCCAAAACCCCCAAAAAAAAAAAGGAGGAAAAAACAAAACACAAGGGAATCTGAATGAAGCACATGGAGGAAAACCTTCAAATAACATAAAAGGGGGAAAAGGGGGGGGGAGGAGGGAGGAACTAGCCTATTCAAGACCCCAAAAAAATCTTTTTTTTGGGTCTCTCACCCTTACAAAAAATTTTTCGAAATTTTTCTCCAAATGAAGAGGGGTTTTTAAAAAAGAAAGACTGGGTTTTTACACTTTTTTTTTCTTTTTTAGACGGGGTTTAATTTCCCCCAGCCAAAGGGGGTTTTTATTCCTTTTGCCTTATTCCCCGTTTTTTTCTTTTAGTAAGTTATTTTAAAACCCCTTTTTTTAAAAGAGAATACGTCCGGGGGGGACTCTTTTTTGAGTTTTCCCCGGACCGTTTTTCGGATCCGAATCAAATTACGGTTTTGGGGCCCAAAAATTTTGGAAAAACATTATTTTTTTTTTTTAAAAAAAAAGATGTCAATTCTGTTACAAGAAGTACTGTAATTTAAATTTTTTTTAAATTTTTGGGCCCACTAAAACTTTCTGAAAAAGCGATCTTTAAAAAATTTTTTTTTTTGGTTTCCTATTTTAAAAAAAAAACAAAAAAAACAAAAAATAAACAAACACACAAACAAAAAAAAAAAAAAAAGGGAAAAAAACAAAAAAAAAGGGCAGGGGGAAGGGAAATCTTTCTGCCAAAAACTTATATTACTTCCCCCGACAGCGATCAAATCGCGGGTCCAGGATCCGTTCGAAACCCTTCGGGGGTCCCGTGTGTCCCCGAATCCCCCTTTTAGTTAAAAATAAAAATTGACATAAGACGTCGCCTACGGATTTCCCAAAGACTCCCGACTTTTTCGCCATTGTTCGTAACCAGTGATTTTATTCACATTAAACTTTGTACTTTGAAAAAAATATTATGCTGTAATTGGTTTTTTACGAAATTAAAAACCCAAAAACATCCAATTCCTTTTCGGGTGGTCAAGCGTCGGCTGATGGTACCATACTGGTAAAAGAATATTTTTTTCGAAAAAAATTTAGACAATAAACAAACAAACAAAGAAAAAAAAACAAACGAACATGAATAAAAAAAAAATCTTTGGGAGAAAGAATTGGAAAATTAATAATTATAAAAAAAAAATAATTTTGACGACAACAAAAACAACAACAACAAAATAATAAAAAAAAACAAAAACAAAATAATGATAAAAATGAAAATAAAAATAAGCAAATAAGTCGAATTTTTATTAGTATTTTTGTCTCGGGGTCAAAAATGCAACTCCGAAGGGTCCCTTTATCCCTTGTTGTTGTTGTTGTTGTTTTTTTTTTGTTGTTTTTTTTTTGTTAAATCTTTTTTGAAGGCCCAAAAACATTGTGAGGTTAGTCCTTTATGCCCCCCTCTGTTGGGATTTTATTCTTTCTGTTTCCTTCCTTTTTGCACGCCACGGATGCCTGGGTTCAGGGTCTTCGGTAGGGGGGACATGGGCCCCGGGGGTTTTTTGGGAGGGGTACATGGTTCGGGTTTTCTACGGAAAGACATGGTGTCCGGGACCTTCGGTTATTTTTTCGGGGTAAAAAATGGTGTCGGGGGTTTTTATCTTCGGTTTACCCGGATGGGGAAAATGGTGCCCAGGGTCTTCGGTATCGGGGAAATGCCCTTTGGTTGGTTCAGGTTTTTAGGGGCTTCGGGATCGATGACATTGGGTTTTCGGGGGCTTCGGATCGGATGACATGGTGTCAGGGTCCCTTTGGTATGGGGGTACATGGGTGGGGTTTTAAAAGGGGGTCTTCCCGGAAAGGATACAATTGGGTTTTTGGGGCAGGGGGTTTTTTTGGGGATCGGGATACATTTTTGGGCCCGGGCTTTTTTCGGTATCGCCAGACCACGGGGGCACTCCTAGGGGAACGGCGGGGCGCCTATAAAAGGGGGAAAGGAAAGGGGGGGGGAAAGGGGAAAGGGGGGGGGGGGTCGTATTGGGGTGGGTTTTCCCCCCCGGGGTTTACTCATGTTAGATCCACGCCTGTGCTATACAGTTATTGATCCAAAATGGGATGGATGGGAGGGGGGGGGTGGGGGGATGGAGATGGCGTGGGGGGGGGGGGGCGCTCACTGATTGAAAGTCTCGGGTATGTTGTCTCAGGATAGGCCCACCCTGAACACTGTAGTTGTTGGAGTAGCTGCTGCAGTTGCAGTGTCTTCTCTACTGGTTGTCCGTCAACGACCTGACTTGAACGCTCCTAGGGGTGGCGCCGATGCTGGGGCTGCAACAGGACAGCTGGGTGTGGCTGTGACCTGCTTTGATGATGCTGTCTAGGTGGTAGACTGCCGATGCTGGGGCTGCAACAGGACAGGCTGGGGCGTGCTGTGACCTGGCTTTGATGAACTGCTGTCTAGGTGGTAGACTGCCGATGCTGGGGCTGCAACAGGACAGGCTGGGGTGTGGCTGTGACCTGCTTTGATAAACTGCTGTTAGGTGGTAGACTGCCGATGCTGGGGCTGCAACAGGACAGGCTGGGGTGTGGCTGTGACCTGGCTTTGATAACTGCTGTCTAGGTGGTAGACTGACGATCTGGGGCTGCACGACAGTGGTGTGCTGTGACCTGGCTTGTAACTGCTCTCTAGGTGTAGACGCGATGCTGGGCTGCACAGGACAGGCTGGGGTGTGGCTGTGACCTGACTTTGATGACTGCTCTCTAGGTGGTAGACTGCCGATGCTGGGGCTGCAACAGGACAGGCTGGGGTGTGGCTGTGTATGAGGGGCGGAGCGTGGGAGCAGTACAGCTGAAACCTTCAATGCAGGTTGTTGTGTAGCCCTGAGACAGCAGTGGGCTATTGGAGGCAGGGAAAGTGTGACGGTAAGGTAAGGTAAGGTAAGGTAAGGTAAGGTAAGGTAAGGAAAGGTAAGGTAAGGTTGCTTATAGCCCAGCCGACCGCAAAGGACCATATCAGGGCTGTCACCACGTTGAGGTCAACTCACAATTCGTGAAAAACAAACAAATAAACAAGCAAACTCATTTATTAACCCTTTAAAATACACCTAAAAACACTCTGGAATTTTTTTTTATATAATCTTTCTTTTGTACATTCTTAGATGAGATGAAAAGTGCTGATCTCTTTCAGAAATTCAAAGATCACATCAGGTGGGACATCTCTGAACAAGGTTTCCATGGAGTGATTTAATGTCTATGTCTCACATCATACAAGTCCCAGCACTCAATAAAAGAATATGTTTCAGACCTGACGGTAATAGACGAATACGGAATACATAACTTATAACAACAATATCAACATTGTGTTAAATAACATGTGCTGTTCTGAGAGCCGATTATCCACCCAACGTTTTTTTCCCCCCCCAAGAAAAAACAACAACACTTTTTGATAGATTTACATTCTTTAGACCCCCTGCCTCTACCGAACTCTCTCCTGGCTCCTCCCCATGCCTTTCCTCTACGTTTCCCCTTTCTCCTCTCGGAGCCTCTGTCTGTCTGTCTGTCTGTCTTCTCTCTCTCCCTCTCCCTCCTCCCCCCCCTCTCTCTCTTTCTCTCTCTCTCTCTGCGCATCACTGTATGTTTCTCTCTGTCTGTCTCTGACTGTGTCTATGTGTCTATCTGTCTGTCTGTCTGTCTGTCTCTGTCTGTCTCTGTCTGTCTGTCTGTCTGTCTCACTGTGTGTGTGTGTGTGCGTGCATGTGTGCGCGCACGTGCACGCATGCATGTGTATGTGTGTGTGTGTGTGTGTGTATGTGCGCATGTTTTTCTAGCTTGTAAAGGTAAAATGTTTAACAACATCTTTCAAGCCCCATTAGTTCCAGTTTATTCCTCCACAAACTATCTTCTTTTCAAGTTACAAAATCCCCTGAACAAGGAAAAAAAAGAAGAAATCAGACACCTGGAGTCCACCACGTTCCCACAGCTGAAAAGCGATGCCACAAATGTAGCACACAGCACTGGCCACATTAGTTTCTTTTTCAATTGGCTGATGCTGTCTGTTGTCACCAAATGAACCAGTCGAAAGATAGGGGGTTGTTGTCTCTTGCTGGTGGTAGCTGTATGCTGCGTGTTGATTCTCTCTGGCCGCTGGCTTACCTGCTCAGGCCTGGCCTGTTACAGTTCGCTGATCATCTGTGTCGTGGTTCAGGTAAAGGTGAAGGCCTTTTCCTGTGTTATGACCTGTCTCCATCCCCCCCCACCCCCCACCCCCCTCTCCGCATTCCTCCCCTCCTGTCCTCTCTCCGTCTTCTTCCGTTTGCCTGCTCCTATTAATTTTCGCCTTTGGTGTGTGGTACAGTGGCAAAGACACTCCTAGACGGTAGAACTGGGTACGTGTTTGCACTTGTGGAGAAAGGGTGTTACGCGTTGTTGTGTCGAGGGGTATGGTGTTGAGGCAAAGGGTGGGGGTCTTCTGTTTCAGCTGTATCAGTGACGGAAGTGAATGCATGCATGACAGAGCTGCGTCTGTCCATCTTGGATCTCGTACAGTTTTAACTGAACATGTATACACATTGGAGTGGGCTTTTTATCAACTTGTTTGTGTATGTACTGCTGTTTCTTTTTATTTATTTTTTCCCCTCTGTTTCTGTCCGGGATATTTTTTTCATTATTATTTTTAATCAGTTAGTACCATAATCTTCAACTGCCATTACACACATAATGGTCGTACTATACACTACCCCGACACCTGCATGTGCTGGTGTTTGAGTACAGGCACAGACGTGACTGTGCACACACCACACACACACACACACACACACACACACACACACACACACACACATATATGTTCCAGTGTACGCATATACGCGAACGTGCACACACACACACACACACACACACACACACACACACACACACACACACACACACACACAAACGCATGCCTGCATGCATGCGCAAGTGTATACATGCGAGCACTCATGCAACATGAACGTGTACATGTACACATACAAACGTGCATACACACACACACTCGTGTCGGCACGCGTTGGTGCACAACTCGAACCCGCACCCCACCCTCCTCTGCCATACACAATAAGACATGGACACAGATACACACGTTATCACACATCAACAGACATACATACTGACACACATAATGCTTTGATTCGGGCCAGGATCTCTAGATGTATTGAACAGTGCAGGAAGAAGTGTCTTCCAGTGATTCTGGTTAAAGCAATGGTTGATGTATTCGAAAACGAGGATTTGGTAAATCCTATAAAATGTGACTTTTTTCCCGGTAACCAGATAAAATTGGAGTCTTGTTGCATTTATTTGTTGTTGTAGTTGTTTTTTTCAACGGTGCCAATTGTTTGGATAATTTGTCAGTAAAAATTTTGACAGATATTAAAAGACTGGATATTTCTTTTCATCTGAAACACCTTGCCGACAGATACAGCAACAAAAATGTCCGACACAAAAATCAAAACGACTTTTCTATACGGACGTGGACTATCAGGGCTTATGAAGTATAGTAGGATCCAAAAGGTTCAGACAAATATCTGAAAAATGTTATTCGGGCTGGGAAAAATTGGACAGACTGACAAGGCTCTGTGAATGTGCAATTCCTATGCTGCAGTGTGTTTCGATATTCATGTGTTGATTACTTCCATGTCTGATGAACGCTATACCAGTGTTATACCATCATGTGTTCACAAGATATATCAGGGAAGTTGCAACAGCCACTCATGTTCCAAAAGTACTGTTTTGACATGGTCTGAGCTTTATATGGAAATTACAATCAGACGGGAAAGAGGCAGAATTTTTCTCTGATTTTACTTGCAGGTTGAAGGACAGAATGCATTACGGGTGGCGAAATTCACTGTCATCTTACACAGTCTATTTCAGTTAGTAGCCACAGTAACGGAAAGCAAATTACACTAGTGATATTACGGCTCATGAACATATCAGCCAATTGGGCTGGGACAGTAGTAGAAAGGAGACATAGGTTCTGGTACACATCCAATATGTTCAGAATAGCCGTGGACTGGAGTACGTAGGGGAAGTTTATTTCCGTTTCTCAGAACAGTGACTTTTTGCTCGTGAAATCGAAAACTGCTCGTGCCTACTTTCAATATAACTAGGAGTTGGGAAAAGGGTTGGAGGAGGGGGCGGGGGGGGGGGGGGGGGGGGGGGGGGCTGAAGGGAGACTTGATGTGCCATTCTTGAATTCTTGACGGCAAGGCTTAGAAGGCAACAAACCAAACAAAAAAGCAAGCAAGCAAACGAACAAACAACCAAACCTTTCCTTCCATAAAATGTCTGTGAACGGAAGAAATGACGAATGGAGTGACGCAGTGAACAAAATACTTGTAGAGTGATGTGTCGTCTGGAAGTAAGAAGCCTCTGTCATTCTGGGGTCAATAGTATCAGCCAACAAGAATGGACTCTTATACTGACCAATCCGAACGGGGCTTCGTACGGATGCGGTATGAACCTTTGACGTCGGCAACGACAATCACAACACGTTCTATGTTGACGTAATAAAGTCATATTCAGCCAATCCTACAGATCAGTTGACCTCAATGGTCTGCTCGTTTCAGGCAGAGCTATGATTTGGTTGAATTATTTCACATATTTATGTGTTTTTTTTTAACCGTTCCAAATGATCTGTTTATTTGTTTTTTGTTCATTTTCAGCTACGCTGCCGTCTGCTTTGATCTTCTTGTCATAATTTTGCTTACCACCGCTAATAATCAGACAAAAAGATCACACACCGGGAAGAATATCTCTCTAACAAGCCGCCGATACTGAAAACAACATTTTTGATTTGGAGCTATGCGATTCACCCCAACGAGACGACCCACACACCCCAGACTGTGACCTTTATGACCGGAAGTGAATGTCGGCAACGTCCCTGGAGTATGTCTGCTTAGTATGGGACCCCTACCAGGAAGGAGACAAAACAGCGCTTGAAAAGGTGCAAGGAAGGGCGGCGCGCTGAGTAGTCAACCGCTATCGTCAGACTTCCAGAGTGAGTGCGATGTACGAACAACTTCACTGGGCACCGCTTGAAGACCTACGGCGTCAGATCCAGCTGTCGACATTCTTCAAATTCCATCATGGAGACATCATGATCGACTCTGTACATGTTCCTCCTCGCCACACCCATCACTATGACACTCGTACCTCCCACGTGCTGCAGTACGCCACTGAGTCCTACTACAGGAACTACAGGAAGAATGGCTTCTTCCCACGCACTGGGAGAGAATGGAACGACCTTCCACCTGAGGCAGCAACATCAGCCTTGCTGGAGGGCTTCAGATCCTGGATATAACCCCCTCCTCGTTCCCTTCCCTCTTCCCCACCCCCTCTCCTGTATCCCCTCACCCCTCACCCGCACCTGTTTTCCGGCCCACCCACTAAGGAGAAGGGTCTACCTTTGCCCATCCTAGAGGCCTGAACACATTGGTGGGTGGCCCCAAGCCTTACTTCCCTTCCCCACCACTTCAAGCTGTTGATCCAGGCAGCATCTTCATATATATTCTGGTATTACCGGAAACCCTTTTTTAGTGTCAGAATCTTCAACTGGTTGAAGGTGGACAGCTAAAAAAGAAGAAGAACTGTGCCGATGAATCAGCCGTTGCCTCACTGCGCACCTTGGAAAACACAGGCAAGAACCAGTACCAGGAATTTGTCAAGAACGTGCGTGAGGTGCGCAGCTGCTCCATCCATGATACACTCAAGAAGAATTCTCTTATATTCTCCAAGAAACATCAACGCAAGGCAGTATCTAAGCAGAGGTAAGTAGATCAAAGTGCTTCAGAACAATGTGGCACTCTTTGACCAGCTCTACATATCTGTGCAAAATAGAGACCGTGACTAGGAAGAGCTCTCTGAACATGAGATACAGTCCTTTCCTCCCTCTTTTTCTGACTTTGGCAAGCTCCATTTGCCAAAAACCAGATCTGACCTGTCTTGAGCAGCCCGTGCAACCAGAACCACCTTCAACGTAGGGCTGCAAAGTCTTGGATGGTATCGTCGTCCACTGCTTTCCCGTTGCCAGCGTCAGCACATTCCAGGAGCATGCAGACAGAGCATGTAGATCTTACCAGGAGAAACAGCTGAACCAAGTCACAAGGTTGGACTTTAAGTAGGATACACACGGACCAAACAGTTGGCAATGGTGCACCCGGGAAAAGAGAGGCAAGGGCATACGCAGAAATGTGTCAGGGAAGACTGAACTGCCAGGCAAATGGATGGACTTTCTCCACCACCCAGTGAACAAGCAGGAGCTGTTTTCTGTCTTGAATTCCAAGGTTGATGACTTCACCTGGCCACCAGCAAAGGCTGTGTCTGTTTCGTCAGGGCAAGCTGTGGTACTTGTTGGTGCTGGCATCAGCATGCAAAACTGCAATCATGAGGAGGCAGACACCAGGATCGTGGTTCATGTGGTTCATGCATTGGAGCATGGTGCAAAGACTATTCAGGAGCTAACTCTGGACACTGACAGTGTTGTCATCCTTGCAAGCGTAGTCTATGATCTGACTGCAGTCCAGCCCCTGGCTGACATTTGGGTGGCTTTTGGCATGGGCACGAATTACAGGTTCTACCACATCAACGCCATCTGTGCAAGCTTTGGAGAGTCACGATCACGTGCATTACCTGTGTTTCACCTAGTTTCAGATTGTAACGCAACCTCTGCCTCTAATGGCAGGGGCACGAAGTCTGCTTGGCACGCTTGGCAGGTCACTTTTGGCCAATTATCCCTTCCAGAAGCTGGATGTTGACGATAATGCTTTTAAGAAATTGGAGAGACAGTCATTCTGTAAGACAAAACTAGCCCCCTAGACTCTGTCAATGAGATAAGAAAGGAACTCTTCTGTCAGAAGAATCGGGCAATGGACAAACTGCCACCCGCCAAAGATGCACCACTCCAGCATGGCCGGCGTGCAGTGTATCAAGCAGGAATCTAGACAACCAGCACACAAACATAGCAAGTGGTTCCTTCGCCCCAAGATTTTGTTGATCGAAGATATCGGAGACATGGGAACCAGTTCGGGCGACAATTCCAATGGTTTCCAGAGCGCTCAGAGAGCTGATCAAATGTTCATGCAATGGTGAGTGCTCAGACTGCACATGTGCTAAAGCGAACCTGGACTGTTCACCACTTTGCAAGAGCAAATACTGAAAAGGTTGTGATCATATACAAAACCAGTACATCAGTACATAGTCCAAACAAACAGTGCAGCAATGTTAACCGGCATACATAAATCTATACATTTATACATGTTAATACATATATAAAGCAAACCGATGTACATGTATAAATACGAACAACATGTGCGAGCACACACACACACACACACACACACACACACACACACACACACACACACACACACACACACACACACACCCCGTCTGAACCAATGTTCTAACAGTATGCGCGAGCACGCGCGCGGTGTATGTTGTGTGTGTGTGTGTGGGGTGTGTGTGTGTGTGTGTGTGGTGTGCGTGTGCGTGTGCGCGCGCGCTCGTGAGCGGGCGGCCCATGTGTGTGTGTCGATGTATGCAGAGTGTGCGGACATGTGCGTGTGTGAAGTGTATGCGTGTGTGATCTGTGAGCTTGTATGAGCATGCTCCTGCATGCATGCTTGCGTGTGCATGTTCTTCATACACGGTTATGTATGTACGCCTGTGTATATGGGTGTACAAGCATGTGTGTGTACGTGTACTTGTGTGTGCGTGTTTTGTACTCACGCGCGTGTGCATTTGTGTGTGGCGTGCGTGCGTGTGTGTTCATGTGTGTGTGTGTGTGTGTGTGTGTGTGAGTGTGTGTGTGTATGGTGTGTGTGTGTGTGTGTGTTGTGTGTGTGTGTGTGTGTGTGTGTGTGTGTGTGTGGTGTGTGTGTGTGTTGTTGTTGTTTGTTGTTGTTCTTCTTCTTCTTCTTCTTCTTCTTCTTCTTCTTCGTTTTACGTCTTTCCACATTACGTGATATTAGACGAAAAAAAAAAAAAGGGGGGGGGGGGGGGTAAAAAAGGTTAACACTATGAGGTAAAATAATTAACTTATCTACAGCAGTAACACAAAAGTACAAAATCCACTTAATCAAAGATTGAAAAACAAAAAAACAAACAAAACAAAAATCCCACACAAAAAAACCTGAAACATGTAACTCTTCTGTCTCATCTCACCACTGACTGTTATATGTTATAAATATTTGCCAACTGGACTTTTAGCTAAGTGCAAAACGAAAAGATACGTTTCACTTGCTGACAGTGACCGGAAAACATTTTGACTAGGCAGTACAGACGTATTTGGAATGAATTTTTTCATTAAGTTACACAAAAGAATGTGATCAGTTGATATGCTATGACCACATATACAATATATATTTTTGACATACTTTGTTTTAAAACAATCCAATTTCCATCTACAGATCAAGGAACTTATCTGTCGTCTACGATAAATGTTTTGATCGTACTTACTTAACATTTCATGAATACTTCTCATTTCATCGCGTAAACCAAAACACCCAGTTTCTCTTTCTATCAAATGAAAATTAGAAAATTGTACTTCTTCTGCCGAAGTATAGCACTCTTGCATTGACATAGAGAAGTTCAAAAAATGCTCCTCTCGTTGCCAGAACATCAACCTTTTCATTATAGTATAACCCACAGTGGGAGGGCACCCAAAGAAATGTTATTTCAGTGTCTCTGACTGAGAGGAAGTGTACTAAATTATTTATTTCAGTGATCATCTCAGGTCGAACTTTTAATCTAAAATTCTTCATTGCAGTAAGAACTGACTTGGAATCTACGCATAAAACAACATTAAATAAATTTTGAGGGTAATCAACAACAAACTTTAAAGCCATAATTATAGCAGTTAACTCAGCAGTGAATATAGATTTGTTTTTTTTCCAAGATAATAGGACTTTTCTTCGTTAAGACCTTGGATAATGTATGCTGCACCTGCATGTTCATTGATTAGTGATCCATCAGTGTATATCTTAAAATGGTTAGAATAGTGATCATGCAAATGCATTTTGATATTGGATAATAACAAATTAGTATTTTCAGCCTTTGTTAAATCTGTATGACCAATATCAAAATGTGCTCGTATTAGTTTCCATGGGGGGATATGACACACAATAGATCTTTTTGCAATAGATGTTAGTTTGATATCTGAGGATTCTAAAATCGAGGAAGTATATGTTCTTAGAGTCGTTTGAGATGATATATTTTCAGCCCTTTTGGGAAAATCAATGTCCGATTTAATATTTATTTCAGGGCCTATATTGTTGTCTATAACAGAACTTCTTATAACAAATTTAGTGCATGCAAGATAGTCAAAATGTGTTCCACTCGCTCCAGACAAAACTACTGGGCCGATCTTTCTGAAAATTTGTAGGTATGTTCATTATGGGCCACGGATGATGCCCGACGTTTTAGTTTACCGCTATAGCCGTTACTAACGGCTGTAACGGCCTATAACGGTTTTTCTTCAGGTTTGTGTTTGTCAGCGAAGGAGTGCGTGTCCGCTTGCATACGTTTTCGTATGTGTGTGTATATATGTGTGTGTATGTGTACTTGACCATCTGTTTTGTGTGTGTGTGTGTGTGTGTGTGTGTGTGTGTGTGTGTGTGTGTGTGTGTGTGTGTGTGCGTGCGCGCGCGAATGAGAGAGGGAGAGTTGGAGAGACGTTTTTGAGAGAGAGAGAGAGAGAGAGAGAGAGAGAGAAGAGAGAGAGAGGAGAGGTGTGTGTGTGTGTGTGTGTGTGTGTGTGTGTGTGTGTGTGTGTGATAGTGCGTGTTCGTGTGCGTTCATTGACTCCCGAATCACTCTTCACACACACACAACACACACACACACACACACACACACACACACCGGCGCGCGCGCGCGCGCGCGCGCGCTTCCTTTTGACACTCGCAGATCTTCAAAGAGGATTTCTCCCCGTCGCATTTTCTCTCTGTCAAAAAGTCTGAGCGTGAACAGAGAAAACTCAAAGAAGTGTCTGGACATGCAAAATACACGCAAACAGACATGTTTCAATTATTTCGGTCGTGTGTATTTGACAAAAAGATGCTGGGTTTTTCTAGAGGGTGTTAGGGAAGGGGAGGGGGGGGGGTCCATACACTTTAAATTTGCCAGTTAGATCTCTCCCCCACCCGCCCCCCGCACCCCTTTCCATTCTCCACACCTCTCCTTTCTACGATCTCTTGCTTCATTGGCAAGGCTGGCATTTTTTTCCATCATCAGCTTGTCAACTCTGCGCGCCCAGCTCTGAAAATTGTAATCCATAGAATATCTGTTCTGGCAGTACAAAAACTCCTATGTGATTTCATGACTCTCTCTCTCTCCTCTCTCTCCTCTCTCTCTCTCTCTCTCTCCTCTCTCTCTGTACGTTCTGTCTTTCTTTCTCTGTGTATGTATGCGCGCGCGGGCGTTTGCATATATATATATATATATATAATATATATATATATATATATAATACTAGTCACAACAAGTTAAGGGCCATCTCACAACAACACCATCAAAGACAGAAATGGCACAGACGAGGCAATTTAAGATATGAAAATGTTATTTTCCTCATTAACCAACGATTGCATAGAGGGTACGATCAAATTCATTCAAAAACAGAGCAACAGTACAAGTTCAAATCACCACACCCCTCTTTTCAAAAGTCAGGAATCAGGTAAGCACATTTCAACAGTGTCAATATCGCGTGTGACCCCACCCCCCACCCCACCCCCACCCCCACCCCACCCGTTAGCCCGCCAGACATTCAAGGCAGCGCCGGCGCATGGAATACACAAGATTTCTGAGAGTGTTCTGGGGGGTGTTCTGCCACTCCTGTTGCAGAAGTTGTGCCAGCTGGTTGACATCCGCAGGAGAGGGGTAATTAATTGTTGGCCACCCTCTGTCCCAGAACGTCCCACAGGTGTTCAGTTGGTGCCAAGTCAGGTGAACGAGCAGGCCAAGTCCGTCCTTGGGATCCCTTGCGGATGCATGAAGTCAGTGACGACTCGTGCTCGATGAGGAGGAGCGTTATCGTCCTGCAAGGTTGCCCTCGGTCCCATGGCTTGCAGAGCTGGCTGGATGAGAGGCTGAAACAGGATGAGGCAGTAACTTGTCTAACTGCTACAGTATTTTGGAGTGTTTTTCTTTTTCCTCGGTGTAGAGGAAAGGACAACTTTTTTCACCCTGAAAGGCTTCCCGAGGTGTTGTTTGGTATTTATTTCCAAGCAAGCTGACCATCTACTGCTCATTACGGCGGCTTTCGAGATGATCTCCCCTGCCAACACGAACAGCAGTGGGAAAATTGCACGGCCCGCTGCAATGCCAGCTTCTAGCTTGACCTCAGACTGCTGTGAATCCCTGCCATCCCCCCCCAGCACCCCCCCACCCCCCACCCCCAGTGGCAATACACACCATCGACGTCAGTTGGTCTGTCTGCAGTGACATTCTACTTGTGTGCTGTCGGAGGAAAATTGGTTTATCACCGTACAATTTATTCATTCATTTTTTTCATTTTTATTTTCTTACCTTTCTGTTCATTTACTGATATATTGCTTTCTTTTCTTGTTTTAGCAGTTTTCTGTTTGTTTTTTTTTTGTTTGTTTTTTTTGGGGGGGTGGGGGGTGGGGTGGGGGATGGGGGTTGGTTGGTAGGGGGGGGGGGGTTACTATCCGTCCTGCAATACGTACTGGTTGATCGTTTTCTTGTCATTGTTGCTTTTAGACTTATTGATGTAGCTTTGTCAGCTTCAACGGTTGGATTGTATGTATATGCCGTCGACATCACTTGGTTTTCCTTCCGCTGTGAATTGTTGCTATTTCTGCAGCTGGTGGCACTTTTTTTTAATCAATGTGTTATTCTTGTGAAACTCGAGTGCGCTAAGAGTGTTGTACCGATCCTTTTTTTCCATTAATGATACTTTTAGCCGGCCGACTACCACGGCCATACCGAAACTGCAGCCAAGCTAAAAACAGATCCATGTACAAATCAAAACACGAAGACTTAAAACCAAACGCAAATCAAGTCACAAAAGAAAAAAAAACTTACCCTATAAGCCTACAGTACTCCCCGCATTTAACAAATTCGAAAGTAATCTTTTTAATGCGACATCCATGGTTTCGCTATAGCCGAGGTCCTTAGATAATACGTAGTCTCTCTCTCTCTCTCTCTCTCTCCCCTCTCTCTCTCTCTCTCTCTCTCTCTCTCTCCTCGTCATTTGTATATGCCTTTATTTTAGATAAAGATAACCTTTTTAAAGTTTATGTTGGGTTTCTGCAACTATCCCCTCCTTTGCTTATTGGGTACAGAGGGAAGGATCTTGCTATTGTTGGTTTGGTGCTCGTAAAAAGGAGATGTGTTAGTCGTGTCCAAATATCTATCTCATCTTGAAGTTGTGGTGCGACTTCTGTATAGAGGGCTGGCGATCCTTGTCATATATCATTTCGTCCCTGGTATTTGAGAATTGGTTCGGGGTTCATGATTGGTGCTTCGTCGGTGATGTGAATGTTTTTAGTGCTATCATCAAACAAGGTTTTCTTATACAGCCTTTCCTTTTTTGTTCCCTCTCAGGGGAAGGATGTTGTATTGATTCCGTTCCAAATTATTGCAATGCCCAAGAAAAAGAGAAGGGTTGACTTCTTTTTTTTTTGCTCTGTTTTTGTTTGTTTAACAACATTTTGCTTATAAGCATGTGACTAAGGGACGAGCTTGTACATGTCGTAGGGATCACGTGACATGATACTACTAAGCCACCCTAGTGACTGGGAAAAGAAAAGGGTAATCACGGATCATCCGGCTGCTGTGTTGACATGTGACCCCGGTGAAACCAGAAGGAGGAGCATTCATGATCTGTCTGGCACAATACTGGATGTGTGACCCCCCCCTCCCCCCCCCCCCCCCCCCCCCCCCCCCAGTGAGGAAGAGCTATGGAATAATAATGCCATGCAACAGTGACTTTCATACTTAACCAAAGGTGAGGTGCCTCCGCATGTGTCGTTGAGATTTTGTGGCTGTTTTGCCAGGACTTCGTTTCGTGCACCCTGCACCTAGGGAAGTGCCCACTACTGTGTACGGTCAGGGCTCCCTGTTCTGTGGTTGATCAGGGTCACCTTACTCATCCCTTCGTGGGTGTTGTAAACTGAGAAGGGAACCTTCTGTGTTCCCACCATTACCCGTAGCGTTAGGTTGCTCTTCTGTTGGTGATTAGGGGAGGTGGGGGGGGGGGGGGGGGTGGTATTTAAGACCGAGTCACAGGCCATCACTTCTGTGGCGGCCTTGTTGTCTACAGCAGGCAAGATTCTTGGCAGG
>JAMYXO010002006.1:0-26021 GCA_033310375.1 Conus canariensis
TTTTCCTCAGATGCTGCTCAAAACTCCTTTGTCCCACTTAGGGTCCCAATTTTGGCTGCTCAAACAGTGTTTCTGGCAAACGGGAAAGGGGGTCTCTGAAGAAGCGCTCTTGTGTCTTCTTTTTTTTGCTCTTTCCTTTTCCTCGCAGATTCCGCTTTGCTGAGGGCACTGTGTTTTTCTTTCAGGTCTTTCCCACATTTTTTCCAAGCCTTGTTTTTCAGCGGCAGTGCGGTCTTCATTTGCATCTTGAGGTTTTTTTTTTGGACCCTGATCTTGTCCATCTTTTCTTGGCTCTGGATTTCTTTGGAGGTGTTTTCTTTTGGGGGTATTTTTTGCTCCATAGGCTCCTCTACTTTGGCTACACAATGTCCCCATATGTGGAGTTTGTGTTCCAGGGTGCTTTTCCCTATCATGCATCGAGTCTTTGGACGATTTTTTGCACCCCAGTTTCTCCCAATCTTCATTTCGTTTGCCTCGGGGCAGGTTGAGTTTCAGGCGCCTGGCATCGAGGGCCTGTGCAAATTCCTAAACCGAACCAACAGCGTGGGATGTCCTTGGCACTGTGGTTTAAATCCGGGGCTTGGTCTTCCGACGTCTTATCTGCGATGCATGGCGCTGCTGCTCATTCAGATGATCTTCACACATCCCATTCTTTGTTCTGTGGTCTTCATGCCACGGGTGGTAGCGAAACGCTTCCACAACACATGGATATTCCATTTGGTCCAGTTCATAGTCCGTTTTGGGATTTGAGTCATGATTGGTTGACCCACCGATGGATTCATCATTCCTCCCCCTTTGGGGTGAATCCTGGGAGCATCTTTTCCTTTTATTTTAGTACCACATTTTTAAAAGGCAAAGGGGGGAGCCAGCCCACAGACCCCTTTGGGTTCTGGTCTTTCCCCCAGGTCCCCCCGTCTTTCCCGGACCCTCCCGCCTATTCCCGGAAGTCAATGGTTTACCCATGCATCAGTAGAAAGAAACTCGTGGAGAGCGTGGCAGCAGAGAGCCTCATAAGAGAAGCCCCCTTCAAGCAAGGGGGTTTTCGGCCCTTATCTCCTGACACTCTAGGGGGTTGGGCCACACCCGGTTCATGACTCCGATGTCCCTCTGCTGCCCCTTTTTTTTTCCCATCTTGGGACGAGCCATGGCTGGGATTCGAACCCATGACCCTCCTGGACAATGCTCATTTTCCACTTTAATGACTCGCGCTTTAACCACTGAGCCACAGGGACACCTGATATTTGTAGGGAAATTAAGCCTTATGAAGTTTCACTTTGTTCCTCCTTGACCAGATCCAGCTTGAACACCTGCTCTGCCGCTTCTGCCATTGCTTTCAGGGCTCTGGTATTCTAATACCTTTAAAACATATAAAGAAGCTAATCTTGTCACTTGATGATCAACGCAAACTAGCAAACAGCCAAATATGTAACCAGAAGTCTTTCGTATCAAATTCAGTAACAAATGAAATATTTTCTTTAGCAAAATCGGATTTTCCTAAAAGGGCACAGAATATTTCTTACCTGCAGCCCATTCGAAATTATACTAATGATTTATTTAGAAAATTGACATCGATATTACATCCATTTTCAAAACCTCCAACTATGCCCACAGTTCCTCAGTGGGAGAAATATTTCTCCAAATTTTTATATAGATTATCACTACTCTAAAAAAAGAAAGACATATTAAATTTGATATCAGTAGAAGCAAAAGAACATCTTGAAAACACATATCCACATCATCTTAAAAATCCTACACGGATGGTTCAGTTTTAGAATCTTATAACAGGAGCTGGATTTGTAAATCCCCGATTTAAAAGTAAAGAAATCATTTTGTTTAGGAAAGAACTTTTCAGTTTTCACCGCTGAACTATATGCAATCCTTATGGCCTTATCTTGGATATCTGATCTTAATGTGGCAAATTTTACAGCATTCTAATCTGTGTTGACTCTAAATCTGTTCTTTGTAAGCTTACGAAGTTGGGATGCAAATGTAAGGAAAGACTTAATTTTTAATATAAAATCTATGATACATTCCGTTATGGCGAAAGGAACCTTTTTTGTAGAGTTTTGCTGGATCCCATCCCATTGGTGGTATCTATGGAAATGAATAGCTGATAAATTAGCAAAAGAAGGGTGCTCTTAGAAAAAAAATCCAGATAGTAGATTAAAATTGGATAAACATGAAATCAGTTCTCTATTAGAAAATTGTATGAACAATGAAAAACTTCCTGCAAAAACGAAAATGTTATTATGTCAAAGATCATTGTCCAGTATAATTTATAAAATGCGCTTAAACTCGTGGAAAAAACCAAATTTTCTAAGGATGTAGATTGCGCTTGTGGTCTCCCATTATCTATTCAACATATTCTTTTTTGAATGTCCAGTTCTAACATCTTTAATATAATAATCTAAAGATAGACCATTGATTCCTTAGGGGCTTTACATGAAATAACTTTACAGCCCCAAAATGATTGATATAGCAAAGGCTATATCAAGTTCTGTTATTATTCCATTTGTTGTAATTGATTTTTTTCAGTTTATAATTATTGATTATGGTCGTTAATAGCAAACTTTCATGTATTTGTGTCCGCGCGCGCGCAGCACACACCACACACACACACACACATACACACACACACACACACACACACACACTCTCTCTCCTCTCTCTCTCTCTCTCTCTCTCTCACACACACACACACACACACACACACACACACAAACACACACGGGCGCGCGCATGCAACGCACGCACACGCACCACGTACACACGCACTCACACACACACACAACACTCATATAATGCACTTACATACATACACATTTATATATATAATATATATATATAATATTTTAATAGTCTAATATCACCATCGTTATGAACAGACTCTAAATTAAATCAATCAAAATCATAATAAAACAGATAGTAACCATATTTCTCATTTATCATTATCTGTTTTGAAAACATCAGTGGAAAGGAAACGGCGTATCAGTTTAATATGCAGCAAAACAGAGGGTGTGCCCTGGTATATGTATTTTGTCCCTAATAGCAATGGTCTGCTGTGAAATGTGTAATTAAGTTTTTTTCCCTGAAGGATTCTGTAATTTGAGTACAATCGGAAATGTAGTGGAAGTGAATTCCAAACCAACGCTACCTGAGTAAGATAAGCTCGATTTAATAGATCTATTCTAGGTGTGGAACCTGGAAATTTGGTTGAATCCCTAGGTTTATGTTAAATTTGGACTGAAGAGTTTGTGGTGCTAAACCCGATGCAATTTTTTGCATTAGCAGACATTTGTTGACAGCAAACATTTCTTATAACGGAAGAGCCCCCGCTTTAATATAATCCCCTTCACTAAGACTAGATGATTTTAATAGACTGCTTTAAGTGCTCTTTTGTAGACACTCTTAAGAGGTTTCATGGCATCAGCACTAGCAGAATCAAATAGTGTTGAACAATAATTGATTGAAGAGAGAACATGTGCGTGTAGGAACAATTTCCTGGCATGAAGGTTTAAGAAATGCTTAATCTTGCACAGCTGATATGTTTGTCTGGATATTGATTTACATAAACTGCGAAGATGATAAGACCAAGAAAGATTATTATCAACATATACGCCTAGAACTCGATGGCTGTCCACCACTTCCATTTCCTGGTTATTGATAAAAACAGATGGGGGCTGTGTGGTTATGTTTTGTCTTCTTTTGCCTTGTTGTTATCAGCATTAGTTTTGTTTTGTTAGGATTCAGTGACATGTGATTTACATTGCACCAATTACTTAAGATATCAGCATTCTTCTGTAATGAAGTGAAAACAGCTTCCAAGCTGGAGCTACTTGTATGGACAGTGGTATCATCACAAAAGAGTTCACATGAATCCTCAATATAAAGAGGGAGATCATTTATATAAACTGAGAACAGCAACGGACCTAACACAGAACCCTGGGGTACGCCATGTTGGAGAGGTAGCTTCTCTGATAATTCGTTGTTGACACAAACGATTTGTTGACGATCTTCTAGGAATGATGTTATCATTGGAAGGTATTTCCTGTTATACCATACGATAAAAGCTTCCTGCATAACAATTTGTGGTCAATTACATCAAAAGCCTTTGCAAAATCAACAAACAGTGCGCCACAGTATTTATTCTCATTAACACTGGCTAGCCATTGATCTACTAGTTTGTAAGCGCTGTATGACAAGAATGATTTTTCCTGAATCCTGATTGATTTTTATTTAGTAGGTTGGAGGAGTCAAAATGGTGGCAAAGATGTTTATTTATGTGTTTTTCCAAGGGCTTGGACAGAACTGGCAAAATGGATATAGGTCTGTAGTTCCTTGGTTCAGATTTGTCTCCAGATTTGAAAATGGGTATTATTTTTTGCAACTTTGAACTGAGCGGGAAAGTGACATTTATCAATGCATAAATTGTAAATGTAGGTAAGAGTTTCGCATATAACAGGTGCTGATAGTTTTCAGTATTTTTCCATCAATCCCGTCAAGTCCGCGGATTCCTGTCTGCTTTAACTGGCACAAAGCTTGGCAAACATCACTACTGTCATAGGCGGAACTGGTGTTGCTGGACGAATGTTCAGAGCATTGCAAAATTTTTTTAAATTTTTGTAATTCATTTGAGTCAGTATTCTTTTCTTTGACAATGTGTTCTGCAACTGTTGTAAAGTGTTGGTTGAGTTCATTTGGTGTTATGCTGGGAATGGGACTTGTCTTTGACTGTGAAGTTTTATTCGTAAGTTCATTTATTGCTTGCCATATGGACTTCGAATTTTTTTTGTTGGCTACAAGTTCTCGAAAAAATTTCATTTTTGCTGTCCGTTTGAGTGAATTGACTTTATTACGTTGCCTTTTAAATCCATCCGACTTCCCTTCTGCTTCAAGCAGATCGTCGCGTAAGAAACAAGCAGCTTGTATTTCATCAGTCATCCACTTTGGTTGTGCACTATGTTTAACTCGACGCGTTTTGAATGGCGCATGCTTGTCATAAACAGAATTAAACGTGTGTAGCCAGTACTCAAGCGCTTTCTCTGGATCAGTGTAATTATAAACATTTATAAAGGGGAATTCATGAGGTCAGTGAGAAAGGTATCTTCGTGGAAGTGTCCAAAAGATCTGTAAGTGATGTGTTTGTGGCCAGTTTTAGGAATTTTGATTCCACTTCTTTTCCACGTAATGCATACTGGAAAGTGGTCGCTGCATCCATTCAAAGGTACACATTTCTCAATGACGTTTTGTGGTTCAGAAAGATAGATGTGGTCAATTAATGTTTTGCTAGTGAGTGTTACTCTGGTTGGCATGTCTATAATTTGGGATAAGTTGTATGAGGTAGTCCTATCTGACCATGATGTTTGGCACTTCAATAGATCAATGTTGAAATCACCTAAAAGTATTAATTCTGTGGCATCAAGCGATGCTGCATCCATCATGGCCGTAAACTTGTCCATCCAACCAGCATTTTCCGCTGGGTTTCGATATACAAATCCTATTTTGATGGGTTTTGTTCTCTTCAACTTGATTACTAACCAAACTGCTTCAATTCCAAAACTTTCAAGATCATACAAACGTTGGGCATTTAATGTTTCATGAACGTAAAGTAATATGCCTGTAGATTTGGATTCGGGGATCTCTGCGTACAATATTGTAGCCAGAGATTAAGACAGTGGCATCCGGGACAATATCTGCAAGTCTTGATTCAGCGAAGCCAAATATATGAAAGGGTTTGTCTTGATTATACAGTATAGTGGGTCCTCCTGTAACTTGTTTTGTATACAGTTTATATTAAGATGTCCAATACGTAGTCCGTCTTCCTGTGGCCACTTTGAAGATGATTGCATCATTTGTGCAACTAAAACAAATATAGCAAGGATACACGTGAATACAAACTCAATGTGTCCGTATGGTATACACACACAACAACTATCTTCAATTCAAAAGGATAATGAATATGAGAAACAAGCAAGTCAAAACTACAAATAAGTGTGATACAACACACTTACACACCAAATCCAACAATGCTCAATGAAAAAGGATAATGAATATGAAAAAGCACAAAAGTTAAATTCACAAAGTTCCGTAACACGCTTGTGGCAAGTGTCACCGAAGCTTTATCCACACCACAGGTTTCTGAGCGTGCTCACACACCATTCAGGTACAATAAAACTATGATATAAAAGTCTTGCTTTCTTCAGAAATGCTAATAATGTAGTTCGCAACCTCTTTTTCTTTTCAGCTTATCAGATGGTCGGCAGATTCGGAATTACACAGTCCACATTGGCAGATGCATGTAGTTCAAACTCTGCACTTTCCACACGAGTGTATATATACATATAGCACACACGCACACGCACGCACACACACACACACACACACACACACACACACACACACACACACTAATTCAAGTCTAGAACTGGCCATAGTTTGGTGGCTTTGGCATGAAGTGTGGCCACTGCCAAAAGGCAGGTGGGAAGCTACGAGGAAAAGAAGGAAGAACATAGAAGGATACATTGGCGGTGGCATCATGGGTGGTGGTTGTGGAGGCGAATTGTAGGTCTCTCTACTACCATACGAATTAGTTCCCCGCGTGGTAGTGGGCTTACTGTCCGGTCGTCGGAGTGGGTGGTGGGGGTTTAGAGTGGTGGTAGGGAGGGGAGGAAAGACTTCCGAGTAGTGTGGGTCGACCGGAGAATGGGGAAGAGTAGGAGGGTTCTGGGGTTGAGAGGACTGTGATGTGTGATTGTTTGTTGGCAACATGCGTGGAGTAGGTGAATGGACAGGAGGAGGAACGGAGCGGTGATGCAACAAGGGGGAAGTGGAGAGACGTCCAGAGAGAGAGAGAGAGAGAGAGAGAGAGAGAGAGGGAGATGACAAGAATCTTTTTCCAAGGGAAGTAATTGTTGACAAAGACCAAGTATGCTTTCTTCTTGTATTTCTTAAGAGAACACAAAACCCACAAAATTCCAACGTTTACTTCTGTAAAGAAAAATAGGTCTTTATGAACAAATATAGGTGTGTTGTATTCGGGAGTAGATGGAATTTGTGACACTGTACATGATCAGTATAAAGCTTGTGGTGGTGGTTGAAATGATGGCACTGTTGCTCATTCCATACGGTATGAACATTGGTGTTTGATTGAAGTCACTATGAATGCACTGGGAAACGTCATGAGATTGTCCGGGGCTACGTTGTAGGCAGGCAGCTGAGCGGAACACTGAGAGTGTCACCGTCTGATGACGCTGACCTTTCTGGAACTGCTTGCAGCTTGTCTTGGAACCTGCACTGTCGTCCGATTGGAAGACTTCATCAGTCTGTCTTCGCCTGCACTGCCTACCACTCCACACCATTACAACGACATGGGTGCACACTTTACCACCTGCCTACAACTCCAATTTAGGTTGTTTTTGGTTTTGGTTTTGTCTTTGTGCGTAATGCCGCTGACATACATGAACAACCAGACAGACAGACGCAGGGAGAAATCATAAGGCTCATTGCTGAGGGACTGGCATTGGTAATAATAATGATAATAATTAATTTCAAAGTGAGATGACTGCAGGTGGACATTTGAAACGAACCTAACAGAAAAAAAAGTCTTCCGCCAGATAAAAGGGAGCTAAACAAAGAAGACAAAACCATGATGCGTTTCGACCTCTGTGCTCTTCTTTCAGGCCAGACAAACAACATTGCAGATAATGAACACGAAAAAGGAACAATCGCTTCTCTCCTCCAATTGAGCGCCAAATGATCATAATGCAGAAATCGACGAAAATGATATGTCAGACACGTATGATTTATGTACAGTGCCTTTTTCAATGATGATTGCTCAAAGCCAGAGTCATAAGAAACGCTCGTGCAGAAAAAACAGATGTCATTAAGAAAGGAATCACCCTCACAAGCAGGTTTAAAGCCTACATACTCAATGTCCAGACCCTCTAACAAATGGAACCAAAGCATTTCGTCACAGAGCACGCGCTTTTCTATATATGTAATTATTTATGAGGATTCAGTTCATAGGTGGCATAATGAACTGTTTGGACCAACAGTTTTGTCATCCCTCCAGGGTAGTGGAGAGAGAGAGAGAGAGAGAGAGAGAGAGAGAGAGAGAGAGAGAGAGAGAAATGAAGGTGGGAGGGGAAGAAATCTGCACTGCAATCACACCAATATCTACCACTGTACTTTAAACTACAGTCACACCAATATCTACCACTGTACTTTAAACTACAGTCACACCAATATCTACCACTGTACTTTAAACTACAGTCACACCAATATCTACCACTGTACTTTAAACTACAGTCACGCCAATATCTACCACTGTACTTTAAACTACAGTCACGCCAATATCTACCACTGTACTTTAAACTACAGTCACGCCAATATCTACCACTGTACTTTAAACTACAGTCACGCCAATATCTACCACTGTACTTTAAACTACAGTCACGCCAATATCTACCACTGTACTTTAAAACTACAGTCACACCAATATCTACCACTGTACTTTAAACTACAGTCACACCAATATCTACCACTGTACTTTAAACTACAGTCACACCAATATCTACCACTGTACTTTAAACTACACTCACACCAATATCTACCACTGTACTTTAAACTACAGTCGCACACACACACACACACACACACGGAGAAAGTGGAATGAGTTCGCGCGCGCTCGCACACGTAACGTGGCAGTATGTTCAAACGCACTCTTATTGCTTTCTTATATTTCTGTCGCTTTCACTGTCAAAGACTTTCGTAGAGTGTTTACCGTCATATCCATAACAGCAACTGTGATTAGATTTGGTATCAAACACACAGGACTGGCGAAGTTGGTTTTAATAGGAGCCATGCCATAGATCATACTTCAGTCCTGCTCAGCCTTTCTTTTTTTTAGTTTTTATGTGTTTGGTTTTTGTTTAGCAATATTCCTCGTAGTTAATGCTTTCTTTTTCTTTAAAAATGTTATAACTTCTGATTAACTTTTGGTTTCTAATTTGAAAAGAAATCCAAAATGGGGCAGGAAACGTAAACAGTAATTAAAACAATACGTACAGCATCTCTTGCTCCTTTTTGAACTAAACCCACCACCATCACTTTCAAAGGAAACAATTACAAAGAAATCTTGCTGTATGTTCCGACGAACAGACCGGCACCAACATATGCAGCTACGCGCGCGCATACACATAGAGAAACAGACACACATTCATGCATGCACGCACGCACGCATGCATGAACGTGTTCGGAGGGAAAGCAGTGTACTCGGCATTATCTTCGCCTTCCCACGAAAAGGAAAAACAAACAAACAAGCACACTCACAAAGCGAAAATTTGCGCTGCCGACGGCAGGGGGCGAGAGCTTGAGGTCGACCTGTTCCCATTGAACCGTGGTGTTATTTCTATGACAGAATAGCCAGTCGTCCTCCTCCCGATGGGAGAAAAAAACTCGGGGAGAAACCAGCGGAACAAGATGTACGTTGTGTGGTCTGCCAGTTCGGTCAGACGAGATAAACGGGAGGCGAATACAGCATACTGTTGTTGCCCACGAAGAGAACAAACAAGCAACCAAAAACATTCTCTTGTTGAGCGTCTTCTTCTTTCTTTCTTCTTCTTCTTGAAGAACTCCTGTTTTTCTTTGTCCATCTTCTATCATTTTTCCTATACTTTACTGTTTAAAAATTCAGTTTATGTCTTTGTATCCTTTTCTGGAGTTGCTTTGTTGTATCTCTCTCTCTCTCTCTCTCTCTCACTCTCTCTCTCTCTCTCTCTCTCTCTCTCTCTCTCTCTCTCTTCAAACTTGCTCGTGTCCGTCTTTCATTCTCTCTGTACTTCATTGACCATTTCTATGTTCATGTCTTGTCAATTTTTGCGTTGTTTTGTTGTCTATTTCTCTCTTTATTGAAAACATCCTCATCGTGTCTATCTTTCATTCTTTCTGTACTTTGCTTGTTGTTCTTGTTGTTGTTGTTGTTGTTGTTGTTGTTATTGAAAATTTCTGTGTTTGTCTTTGGCAACCTCGACCCAGCAGACCTGGATACAGCAGCTTCAGACCGGGTCAGCTGGCGGTCCACCGTCAAGGCCGGCATCAAGCAAGCAGAGCAGAGCAGAGGAGAGAGGCCCAGTGGGAAGAACGGAGGTACCGCAGACGGGCAAAGAATGGCGTCGGCACCCACAGACACTGATGACGGAGACTTCACCTGCAGCACAACACCATTGTCTCTCCAGACAGACGGATGGCAACTTTGTGTCAATTGTGCCTTGTTTCGGTGTGCACTTCTTTCTTTTTGTTGGTTGATGTTTGTCTTTCTTTCTATCTATCGATCTTTCCTTCTTTCTTCCTGTCTTCCAGTCTTCTTTACTCCCTTTCTTTCGTTCTTTCTTCCTGTGTATCCTGTTTTCTCTCCTTTTTTCTTTCTTCTGCCCCCCCCCCCCCCCCCCCCCCCCCCCCCCCACCCACACACACACACACAACTTTCAAAGTTGCTTTCTTTCCTTTGTATCTTTCTCTCTTGATTTCTTTATTAAAAAAGTCATTCGTCAGTTATTTCCTATTTTTGCTGGATGTCTTTTGTCCATGTTGCTGTTGTTGGTTGCTGTCATTTCGTAATCCCATCCCTGCTTTCTTCTGTCTATCTCTGTTTGTCTCATTCTTTTGTCTGTACTCGTCGCTGTGCCTCTTGTGTCTCTTTGTGTCTGTCTGTCTGTCTGTCTGTCTGTCTGTCTGTCTGACTCTCGTATTTCCTCTCGGTCTGTTTGATCTGTCTCATGCTGTGTTACATTTGTGTGTGTGTGTGTGTGTGTGTGTGTGTGTGTGTGCGTGCGTGCGTGCGTGCGTGCGTGCATGCGTGCGTGCGTGTGTGTGTGTGTGTGTGTTCTTTTTGTCACGTTGTCTGGGATATTGCTTTTGACCAATTCCCTTCTTAATTAGTGAAATGCCATTAAAGAGTGCTGAAGATGTCTTATGTGTCATGTCCAATCAGTGATTACGGGACCTAATTGTCATCTTAACTTATTATTGACGTCTTTCTGACAAGATAACAATAATAGTGTGTGTGTGTGTGTGTGTGTGTGTGTGTGTATGTGTGTGTGTGTGTGTGTGTGTGTGTGATGTGTGTGTAATGTGCGTGTAGTTGTAGGTGTGTGTATATGTGTGAGTGTGGGTGTCAGCAACACGGTGCCACAGACCAAACGGGCCTGGCGAGGCAGGAACTGACACAAGTTTGTGCTTTCTGTAGTAGCTTCCGTGTTCTCTGCTTCGCCGTCCGTTCAAAGCATTCCAACATATTCATAGACTATGGATGACAACTTCAGAACCCAAGGAATAATATGAAACATGTCACACTGGATAACGTTGTCGCTGTAAGACATTGTTGGTGATTAAAATCGGAGAATGAACCCGCAGTGAACGAGTTTGTGTCCAATGTTTCTCTATTGCGATGAGGAACACCAAACAGCATGAACTCTTTTTGTCATGACTGAACAGCAGGCGTTTCAGTCTGTTCACACCTGTAGATGTGATTCTCCAAGACTATCTGAGCGGAGAACTTGGTCTTTGAAAAGAAGTACCAAACACAACTGGCTTTCCTCCTCGCCTGGCTGTCGACATTAGCTCTGGAAAAAATACTCTGTGGAAACGGACCAATAATGTCTATACATTTTCAGTTGTATTTATCATGGACATGGAAGCATCAACAACATGTCGATCGGGAAGTCTGAATTTCGTAGAGTGACAATTAGCGCACAACTCCAACAATGACACAAAGTGGAACGAAGAAGGCGACTGTTTCCAGACAGGTCGGCATCGTCAGTCATGTCGTAGAGTCGCAAACTTGTGCGGAAAAGATCGTAGGTATGCGATGCACGAAATGAGAGCTTACGGACTTGACTTGGAACGTACGTTTTTGATTCGACAGTTTTTTTCACAAACTTTGGGAAATCAAGAAATAGTCCAGGTTTGGTTGGCGAAAGATGAAAAATGGCGCCGAAATTGATTATGCAAGATACCAGTTTAGGGAAAATATGGGCTTTTTGGTCCAAGGTATAAAGTACATTCATTGTTGTGACTTCAGCGACGTATACATAATAATGATATAGGTTCCGAGGCACTGACATGTTAAAGAGTCAACACGAAATAATCCAGATTCATCAATCAAAGGAGGTCAGACGGAAGGTAACTCCCGAACAAATCATGTTAACTGGCGGGCGAAGGAGAAAAAGAGGCGCCAAAATCGATCGTGCAAAATACCAGTTTAGTTTTTAAAAAATATGGGCTTTTCGGTCCAACACAGTTGTAAAGAATTAAGATACATTTATTTGTGTGACTTCAGCGACATAGACATAATAATGATGAAGGTTCTGAGGCATTCCCATTTGAAAGAGTTGACACGAGCTAATCCAAGACTGATCAATCAGGGAGGTAAGGGAAGGTAACTCCCGAACAGAACATTTCATTTGCCTTGGGTCACCACGAGAGAGGTGCCCATTTGAGCATCCGGCTACGAAAACCTTCACTTGCTGATGTATTTGTCAGTTGTTCCTGTTGTTATTGGTCCTCCCTGAAACACATTGCTCCCTGGGACTGGTTGTGGCTAAGGCCGTGTCCGGATGAAGTGTGGTTTGTGTATGGGAGAGCGTCATCAATGAGCAGCGTGGTGAAGAATGCACAGAACAATGACACGTAACAACAGCAACAGCAACCTCCACAGTGACATCATCAGCCACCACCATAACAAAATACAGCTTCAACGGAACTAAATCGTTCCTCTTTTTGACAACCCTCCCCGGCTCCCCTCTTCACATTTAATGCCCATACTCATTCCCTCTAAATCAATACAATCAGATTTATGTTCACTCCATTTGTCGTCCTTTTCGTACGCACAGAGCGAATCGATGTTGAGAGAAACAATTACAGAAACCTTGAAAAGGAAGAAAAGGGCAGTAATTCCTACAAGAAAGCAAACGGCAGTAATTCGGCTGGGGTTGATCAGGAATATCTTCATTGGAATCGCTCTTTGTGGGATTGATTCAACCTTTTCTTTCCAAACAATTCAAAACAATAAAAGGACTATGCCGCCCAACAAACGAAACAAACAAATGACATGACAAAACGCGAAGAAATGGAGTAACTCTTGTCCAATCACGATGAGAAAAAGGTGAGTGATTGCTCGGTCTTCGTGTTGAATGGTCCCAAATGGTGTTTCATGTTGTCTGATGAACAAGACACAAGAGGTCTGTAAAAGGCGTCGTGTTTGTCTTGTCATTGGTTTGTCCGGCGGCGTAGTCATTTCTTTTGGAACTAGGTTTCTATTTCCGCCTGCAGTCCCTCCCCCGACTCCTTCCCTCCCTGCCCCGCCCCTGCATGATGGTATGACAGTAGTGACGTCAGTGTGAGCACAACGCCTGTGCTGGCTCCTGATCCCCTTTACAGTTGGAGGTGGAGAAGGCATTGGGGGTACAGGCCGTGACGTGAGCAATGACCCTCTGCTACACAGGATTTTCTCTGATAGTTGATTGTACTGGGCTCCAAACTGATGTGGTCTGGCAGTATCAGATGTTATTTGGGCAGAGGTGGGACGCATCCACATCTGGGGTGGGAATGCACCCTGCCCCCGAACTAGTACCTAGCGCAGTCTATGCACGGTACGCCTGGTTGGTCTCTGGATGTCTGAAACTATTCTAACGTATCTGTTTGGCCCAGGAGTTCCATTGAATCACCAGCATACTCTACGTTTTTTTGCAATGGTGTACCCTGGGGACTGAAACAGACGGCGTTTAAGCGTGTCCATTTTGAGTTGAAAGGTTGCCATGCACCAGTGTGTGTGTGTGTGTGTGTGTGTGTGTGTGTGTGTGGTGTGTGTGATTCAGATATCAATCGCAGACAGACCAAAATTCAACAAATGGGAAATTTTAACTCTTTCGATTCAGAACTTCTAATTCATTCCCTTGGCAGTACAAACTAATGTTTTGGTAGAATTCGTTTACTCCCTTTCAGCGAATTCACTACAAAAGACAACAAGAAAACTTTTCTATTCAAACAAATGCTGACCATTTTCAGACAAGGGAAGTAATTATTTGGAATCAGATCATCTAATTCCTTCCCTTGGCTGTCGAAACTAATATTTCTACGCGTGAACTGACTTCAATGGATTCATTTTGCGCCCAGTAGTTACAAGAAGAGAAGTCACTGATTGCTTGTTCTTCGTTTCGAATTGTCCCAAATGTTGGTTAATCTTGCCTGAGGAAGAAGGCCAAAGAAGTCTCGAAACGCGTCGTGTTTTGTTTTGTCTTTTGTTGCCCCTATCTTTTTTCTTCTTGTCCAACGTACGGAACAGTTCTTTCTCTGTTAGGTTTGTGTCAGTTTCCGCCTGCAGTCATCTCACTATCAATTTTTTTTCTTCCTTTTTTGCGCGCTTTGTCAGCAAAGATTGCACAAACACTACAGAGTTCATTTTAACCACACGTAGTAAAAGGGGTGAAATATGTGGCCCAGCGACAATGCCACTAATGCTTGGAGTTTATCTAACGGGAATGCATGATCATTCAGCGAATTCATTACAACTGAAAACACTTTCTATCGAAAAGAATACTGAACATGTTCAGACAGGAGAAGTATTTGTTTTTTCTTTCATTTATAACTTCAAATTCCTTTGCTGTATAAAGTAGTGTTTCTACACGTCAACTGAATTAAAGGGAAGAGAATATAGATTCTTGCCGGTGCCGTTATTTTTTTTTTTCTTAAATTTGTTGTTGTTGCTATTTTGGTGTTTTAACATCAGGGCAGCTTCAAATCACACTGTGGATGAGAGTCCTGCAGATATGAGTTGGGCCACAGAAAGGGAAATAACTACAAAAGAATTATAGTGGTACGCTCCGACGTACGGACAGGCACAAATATACGCAGCTACGTACGCATGCATGTATGCACACACACACACACACACACACACACACACACACACACACACACACACACACACACACAAACACACACACACACACACACAACACACACAACACACACACACACACACACACACACACACACACACACACACACACACTCGCACACACACACACACACACACACACACACACACACACACACATACACACACACACACACACACACACACACGCCTGTTTTGAATAAACAGACTGGGGCGTGTTTCTGGACGATGAGAGCCCACTAGACAAGACAACTGACGTGATCTCCAGCTATATCAACTTTTGCGTGGGCATGGTACTACAGACAATGGAGATCAAGCTGTACCCAACTCCAAGCCCTGGATCACCAAGGACCTGAAACAGCTGCTAAAAGAGAGAAAGTCAGCTCTGAAAGAAAAGGACACCAGGAATATGCAGCTCACCTAGAAGAAGATCGACAAGAGGATCAGGGAGGAGAAGAAGTACTCTGCAAAACTCGAGGACAACTTCCGGCAAGGTGACTCCAGGAAGTGCTGGCAGAACATCTCTGCCATAACAGGGTACAGGCCCAAGAAAGCTGAACTGAGAGCAGATGATGAGAGGAGATTGGCCAATGTACTGAATGTGTTCTACACACGTTTTGACCAGCGGGACTTCAGCATTGAGCAGCAGCGAGCCATGGACACGGTGCCCCAGATCCCTGGATCCCCAGTGACCATCAGTGGAGAGGAAGTCCGCCGACTGTTCAGGAAGCTAAATGTCATAAGTGCCTCTGGTCCGGATAGCATCAGCAGTTGGACTCTGAAAACCTGCAGCAACTCCTTGGCCCATGTCTTCAAAGAGCTGTTCCAGCGATCATTTCAGGAAGGCCATGTTTCGCGATTATGGAGGTCATCCACAATCATTCCTGTGCCAAAGAAGAAAGTGATCAGTCAGCTCAACGACTACAGACCAGTGGCGCTAACATCAGTCCCCATGAAATGTACTGAGGAAATTGTCCTCAAGCATCTCAGGGGAGAAACTGAAGACCATCAAGATCCACTGCAGTTCGCCTGCACCAGAGGTAGGAGCACAGAAGATGCCATCCAGACAATGCTGCACCACCTCCACCAGCACCCTGATAGGCTAGGGACGTTCGCCAGGGTTCTGTCTGTGGAGTTTCAAGTGCCTCCAACACCATTCAGACCCTTCTCCTCGTCGGGAAACTACTGGCCATGGCTGTCAACCCAGAGATCATCAAATGGATCGTCAGCTTCCTGACTGACAGACCACAGCAAGTCGTAGTTGGCCGGGTTGTCTCTGATGTCCTGGTGACCAATGCAGGAGCCCCACAGGGGTGTGTTCTGTCGCATGCCCTATTCACCATCTACACAGCTGACTGCCGCACCAGGAAGGCATGCAATCTGCAGATCAAGTTCGCAGATGACACGTCGCTTACAGGGCTGATGCACGACTCTGATGAAACCATGTACCGAGAGGCAGTCGGCAAGTTGGTGGACTGGTGCGACAGGAAATTCCTTCAGCTCAATGTCACCAAGACAGAGGAGATGGTCATCGACTTCTGCAGGAACCCAAGCAGCACCCACCCACTTGTCATCAAGGAAGAGGAAGTGCGCATTGTGCGCACCTACAAGTACTTCGACACAATCATTGACAAGTTGGAGCGGACCCCTAACATCGACATGTGCTGCAAGAAGGCCAACCAGCGTCTTTTCTTTCTGCGGAAGCTCCCACAGTTCAGGGTCAACAGCACCATCCTGAACTTTTTCTATCAGTCAGTGATCCAGTCCATCTTCCTCTACAACCATCTGTGCTTCCATCCATCCTCCTCTACAACCATCTGTGTGTGTGTGTGTGTGTGTGTGTGTGTGTGTGTGTGTGTGTGTGTGTGTGTGCGTGCGTGAGTGTGTGCGTGTGTGTGCGTGCGTGTGCGTGTGTGTGTGTGTGTGTGTGTGTGTGTGTGTGTGTGACGGAACAAGCTCATAAATAAATAGAACGAAAAATATTGTGTGACGTCTTTAACAAATACGTAAGTTTCGTTCGTTGTTATGTCCCTTGTATCCATGGTTTATTGCGAATATCTCCAAGTAAAGTCACATGTTACCGTTGACCAATGAACTGCCTTTGTCGTTGACAACTAAACTAAACATTCAATGTCACCGAGCAACACTGATCTTCGGCAAGATCGGGAACAACGGGCAGCAGGCATTGAAAGGTGACAGCAAGAAGATTAAACTCTGCAACGATCCAGCGTTTGAAGCGGATTAGAGGAAGATCTAAAACTGAAGAAGGCTACAGCACGCTAGCCGTGGAGAAATGGTTCAGTAATCTGGCGAAGAGCAAGAGACGGCCGCAGACCAAGGGGAGCTGGGCCATTCGTGCGATCCACCACAGAAGGGACTGGAGGCTGGACGTACCATTGCTGGTAGACCTTGGTCTGGAGGGGTGGAAACCTCCCCCCCCCCCCCCCCCCCCCCCTCTGGGGGGAATTTTTGACTTGGTTTTCTAGAAAGCTTATGATATGGTAGGAAACATTTGACATGTTACCCTCTGGTAAACAGGTTATTTTGGCATTGAGAGCTGCATTAATAGTGTGTTTTTCCTCTTTGCGCCTTGTATTGAGCATTATGGGGTAGGGGTGTTCACTCTCTGTTTGTCACATATAATCTGGCTTGATATCTCATAGGTTTGTCGTGAATGACATCTAAAACAAATTTCCTCGATATATCTGCACACTATTCTGCTGGTATTTTATAAAAAGAGATACAGTGATGATGTTTGTGCATGGGCATCCGAATCGCATGCAGCTGAAATCTGTCGTACCACTCAACCACAGCTGTGCGCTGTTCTGTTCCCCCGTGCAAGTGGAGCAGCCGACACCTTTCCACGCGTTTCTTGCTAGTTTTGTCTCCACAGTTCAGTGTGTATCACAAAACAGCGTATGTTCACTTAGGCCTAGATCAAGATTTCGTTATTGTGATCATAGATTTTCTACGAAAAGTAAGTACTGTAACATTCGTTTATAACGTCACATCGGTGTGGCACTAAAAGTAATGCGTTTACGACAGCGCGTTGAGGCAATGTTTCTCTAGTGTCAGAGATTCAATAACATGAACCAGTGATTTGGAGCAACTGGTCTAATAATAAAAATAATAATGCCATGAGTTTCTTTGTCTCTCAAGTCACCCCTATCTTACGAAGGCGCTTGTGTATTTTCTTCTTCTTGTCGCAAAATGTTGTCTTTGTAAAGAAATCTAACATACAAAGCAGTCATGTGTGCATGCCATTGCGTGCTTTACTATGATCTCTGTCTGCAGCATGACGTATGAAATGTCCTTAGTAAACCCACCTCACCCCCATCCCCACCTCTGTGTGTGTGTGTGTGTGTGTGTGTGTGTGTGTGTGTGTGTGTGTGTGTGTGTGTGTCAGTGTAAAGCGTTCATGCACACATCTTCTACACACCTCTTCCCATCCCGTCTACTGCGCGTGTCTCATTATTTCGGCCAGACTCCTGTGCTAAGCATGTGCAGCCTAGATTAGTATAGCAGATGGTACTCGCTGTCACAGCGCAAGATGCACTTTTCTATTGGGTTGCTGGAGAACCTCTGACATGCGTGTCCGTGCTTGGGAAAAACCGCTGCTTGAGTTCGTTGCTAGTTTTAGTTCTGCGTACTTCACCACTAACTTTGACAAAGTGTATGAATAGGGCAAACCGCTTTGCCGCATTATAGTATCCATTTGTTTTTAACCGTCTTGTTTCGATCATTGGGAATGGGCAGGTGTGCAGCCTCTAACTACACTGTAATTAAAAATGCGTCATCTTCTCCTTTTGTGAATTCAGATTTGCACCATGGCATGATGAACAACCAGTGACCTTTAAAAGCACCCCCAAATGCAAAGGAAAATGTTCAAGAGATGGGAGAACATGTGTAATTCATTTAAAAAACAACAGAAAAAAAGACTATAACCCCACTAACTGAAGAAATTAAAAAAAAAAAACAACCTATCCAGAAGTCTCTCCATTTGAGACGTGCTTCAAATGTAGCATGTCATAGACTAGATCAGATTTGTGATTGCATTCCAGAAAGTATGGACTTTACTCGCCATGGTTATCACAGAAGCTGTTATGCACGGTTTACCAATGTGAAATTTGCCAGGAAAAGGAAACATGAGACAGAGAGTGAAGAAGTTGTAGGACCATCTAAACCAAAGAGGACTGCTGTTGCTACATCAGGCCCACTGCTTCCAAACGACAGATGTATCTTTGGCAACAAAAAATTCAGGAAGAAAGCTTCAAAAGGAGTTGCATGTTTTGACAAACTTGTAAAATGAGTCACCAAGACGGCAGAACAGTCTATAAAGGATGCAGCAAAAATTACGCATGACATTTTCACTCATTATCAAGATGTAGATCTGGTAGCACGTGAAGCTCACTATCATGAGGTTGCAGGAAAGACTATGTGAGATCTGAAGGCAGCATGCTGAAACATCCACAGGCCAGACATCTGTTGAGCAGCTACAGGCACATGAGAGGGCATTTGAGTACATATGTGAGTACGTTGAAAATGCCTTGATCAGAGGTGCGCAGGTGGAGAGAATGACCATGCTGAGAGAGAAGTACCATGGATACATGCAACAACATTCACCTGACTTCTACAACCCAGGATACAAGACTTACAAACTGACAGAAAAGATAATGAAATATTTTGGCTTCAGAATAAAATTTTGGGCTCCAAACCATCGCAGTGAACTTGTTTATTGTGACGAACTTGCCCGAGGTCAGGCAGTTGAGACAGCGTTTGTGTCAGCAGCTTCAGAAGAAAGGCGACTTGAGGAGTCTGCATATGTCCTTCGTCGACACATCTTGGATGCTTTTAGAGCTGCACCTGACATGCCATGGCCTCCATCTACAGAGTACCTTCAGTCTGATGCTGTCCATCCTCCAGCTATTCTCACAGATTTTCTCCAAAACCTGCTGTCTGGAAAAAGTAGTACTGTGGAGCAAAACAAAACCACCAGATTAGCATCCTCCATCGCCAGGACATACTCTTTGACAGGGGGAAAGTGGAAAATGCCCAAACATCTTCTACTTGGAATGTCTATCAGACATGTTACTGGTAGCTCTGAAGTTCTAAGTCTCTTGAATCATTTTGAGCACATTGCTGGATACAAAACAATTGTAGGACTTGAGACTGCTATGGCCAACTCTGTACATCAGTGTGCTAGTCTTCTGCCTTCAACGGTGAGTTTGGAACAGAACAAAGTGATTCATTTCTGCTGGGTAACTTTGACCTGAACGAAGAAACCCTTTCAGAGCTGACACCACCCACTCCACTCATGGCCTAGTTATTCAAGAGGTGACAGGAGACACAGTGCATGACACAGTTCCTTCTCAAACAGAACTATCTCCTGCATCCTCAAAACCACCAATGCTCCATGCAGTCTGAACCAAGAAACACGTACCACCCTGCTTTGCAAAAGAAAAGGCAGAACCCAACTTGAATGTTGTCGACACTCATTTCTCAAACCCAGAGGCAGTCTACAAAGCTAAAGTTGTTGACTTTTGGTGGGTTTTCTCCAGATTTGAGGCCAAAGATGGAAATCAACTGGTGCCTGGATGGGGAGGATGGGTGTCTCTCACAGGAGAAAAAGGAATGGAAAGGATGCAGTCTACTGTTGACTACATGCCACCCATCCACCACCCCATGACAGAAAATTCCACAGTCCAGCATGTCCTCAAAGTGTCACAGGCAGCAGCAAAGCAAGTGGGGCAAGGTATAAACATTAGTTACATTTGACTTAGCTGTAGCAAGGAAAGCATACAACTTGGTGTGGCAGAACAATCTCTTCCAAGACATCTTTGTCAGACTAGGAAGCTTCCATACAATCTGCTATTTCCTTGGCGCTGTGTGGCAAACTGATGAGGGGAACTGGTCTTGCTGGAATAGTCATTCAGTCTGCTGTCTGTGCGAGTGGGTCAATGGAGCAAGTGTTTGCTGGCAAACACTACAACCGTGCTCTTCGAGTACGCAAACTAGTCCACCTCAGCTTGGCAGCTTGGCTGATGCTGTCTTTCAAGATGGCTGTGACATCAGCAATGAATAGGGTGAGAGTTTTTTTTGTTTTTTTATCTGTACTCAGAGACATGTCATTACCATTGACAAGTTGTTTTTTGTATCGTACTGTGTTTTCATATGCATTTTAATTTTATTCGTAAAGAACATGTTCCGCATTCCTTGTATGGTTGTGAAATGTCCATGAGCAGATAGCCTTTTCAGTATTCTTTAGTTTGATACCAAATTTAATACAAATACTTAAGAAGAAATTTGATTTAAGAGACTTAAAATAACCCCACCCCCTGAATAATCACCATCGGTAGGGTTACTATAGTGTAACGCTCGTATATCCTGAAATAACCTGGTTACAGCGGGTAACATATGCCATAAAAATTTTAAAATGAACAAAGTATCAGAAAATTTCACTCATAAATCCCCCCCCCCCCCCCCCCCCCCAGGGCAGGCCAAGGTCTATGGGTTTGGTGTGGGCCAGAGCGGCAGCATCAGCCAGAATCCACAACCATTTCGGGAAGATTGCCTGAGGTAGGCGATGTTTGGATTTGTAGGCTAGACTTATTTTATAGATTGTTAATGTGTTGAGAGATTCATTTTTGTAACTTGGAACTGATGTTCGTTAAATCAGCATAATTCTTATTCTGTATTCATGCGATTTGCTTGGCAATGTAAATCTACATGACTATCATCAACTTGCACATGCTTCTTCATATTCAAGCCGTTGGATGCGCGATCAGTTATTTTGCGACATTTCGTGATCGTGATGGCAGAGCATGTGTGTGATAAACTGTTTGAAAATATCTCGATTTTATTTGAATTTGTTTTGGATTTTCAACTGATGATACAGGCGCCCAACGTTCTACAATGGTGTTTTTCGTCAATGATGTGCTAAAGGTCGATGGATGACGGTACTTACATCCTTGAGTCAAGTGAACAATCATACATTCTCCAGTACACTAATTACAACTGTTGTGACATTATAGCCAGTGAAATTCAATAATATTGACAGACGGTTAACAGTTCACCGATCTCCTCATCGCCATCTTGATCAAGAGAGAGATCAGAGAGATATACACAAATACAGAGAGAGAGAGAGAGTCAGAGAGACAGAGATACACAAATACAGAAGAGAGAGAGAGAGAGAGAGAGAGAGAGAGAGAGAGAGAGAGAAGAGAGAGAGTCAGAGAGATAGAGATACACAAATACAGAGAGAGAGAGAGAGAACGAACGAAAAAAACGAACGAACGAAAAAATTTTAATCAGTATAGGCCATGGCCCCTTCTGATGGGGGTACAATACAACAATACCAATAATGATACTTCATACAGCAAGATAGCATGTCATAGTTGACAACAAGAAACAGACAGAGAAGGATACAAAATGTACACAATAAATACTAGAGTTGGATTCCTTTAACTGACCATAATAGTGCGCCTTTTAAAGGCCTTATATAAATAAATGCACTGCTCTTCAGTACGTCTTCCTTTTGATTTGCCATGAGAGAGCAGCTCGAACAAACAGGGGTTTTTCAAAGAATTTCCGAGGTATGTATTCACACCTTAAATCTTGCAGGACAGGACAACAAAGCAGAAAATGCACTTCGTCTTCATTCGCGCTTTTGCATAAAGGACATAGCATGTCAACGTTTTTAGTATTGGCATATCGGTACTGATGCGCTTTGATGTCTGTAACTCCTAATCTAAATCTTGTTAGGTAACTTCTAATATGCCTGTCAATATTAAGTGAGAGATATTTTTCACAACCAGCGGATGTCTTAAAAGTTCTATAAAACGAATATCGCTCACTGTTCCGGATATGTTCATGCCAGTTTTGCCAACGGTTATCAATCAATCTTTGCCGGAGTTGTTTCAAAAAAGCATTTACATTTCCAACCCCTTGACACATCCAGACACACCCGAATCCATTAAAAAACAGAAAATCCCGAACATCTGTAACCCACGACTTTTTACCACGCGATTCTAGTCCCAACAGCATATTATATGCTTTAAGTGTAATCTATTGTCATCCATTTGTACTATCCTCAGCCAGTATCTAATACAACCGTACAGATGAATTAATATAAATAGGATAACGGTGTGTTTTCCCCATAAACACATTCGTTCGGTGTTTCATGTGAACCCCCAGAAATTTCTTAAGAGCATAAGAATGAACTTTTTCCACATGAGTAGCAGATTTATCTAAGCCCCAAATCTCAGCACCATATTGAGCAACTGGTTGAACCTGTGCATCGAAGAGTTTTAGAAACACTGTCAAGGAGTTATTATTTAACATGTTTAATTTTTTTCAAAATACACAATAAGGCATTTTTTGCTCTGCTTGCCAGGTCCTGACAAGCAGCTGTAAAGCTTAGGCGTGTAGAGAAATAAATGCCAAGGTATTTGTAGCAATTTACAACAGCCATCATCTGTCCATTAAAAAACCATCTTTCGCTTGCTGCCAAGTAACCTCCTTTTCTAAAAACCACAATATTACTCTTTTCAAATTTACCTTTAGCTTAAGTTCAGAGGCTGTTTGACACAAATTGTTTAACTGGGTCTGGAGGCCAATTGGAGTCTCAGATAATAAAACAATATCATCAGCTAGTAACAAGATGAATAGTTCAATAAAATCGGGAGAAAGCGTTGCACCATGTCTTCCGTTCGCTATTATTTCTAAAGCTAGTTCATTTATGAACAATGAGAAAAGAACAGGGCTGCAAGCATCACCTTGTTTTACACCCTGTGTACATAAAATATAGTCAGTAAGTTCTCCACCTGATCTAACTCTTGCTTTAACGTTATAGTACATACTTTTAATACACTGATATAATTTGCCATTGATACCGTTCTTTTTCAGTATTGGCCAGAGTAATTTTCTAGAAACGGAGTCAAACGCTTTCTCGAAATCAATGAAAGCTACATATAACTTACGATTACACGAAAACTGCTTTTGAACGAGAGCTAGAAGAGTAAACATAATGATCTACAGTGGAATGATTCTTTTTGAAACCAGCTTGATACTCACCAGTAATGTTATTTTGATCGATCCATTTTTGTAATCTGTTATTGATGATGGAGCTATACAATTTGCTGCTTATATCAGACAATGAGATTCCTCTATAATTACCAGATCATTTACGGCACCTTTTCTTAAACAATGGAATGATAATCGACTCAGTCCAGCTTTCTGATATAATCCTTTATCAAAGAGGGTATTGAAAAATTTAAGAAAGAAATCAATCACGATGTCCCCACCATTCTTGAATAACTCACCAATCAAACCGTCAGGACCACAGATTTCCATTCTTTAAATGTCTTACTGAAAATAGGATTTCCTCTTTTGAAATAGGACTATCCAAGTAACCTGATTCTTCAATTTCTTCTGTGTCTGCTTCACTGCCAACATCGTTCTCTAACAAATTTTTAAAATGCTGGTACCACTCTTCAGTAGAAATATTACTGTGTATAGGAGGTGTCTTTACAGAAAATCTACGAACATTTTGCCAGAATTCCTTCTGGTCATGGGTTGAGTTTATTAAATAATTCAGTAAAGATTTGTTGTGCTCTATTTGCTTTCTGTGCAACATATTTTTTGTATTCTCTTCGAGCCTTACAATATTTAACACGGTCTTCGCTATCATGTGTTCTGCAAAACACTCTTAGAAGTTTCCTCGTATTTGATTTAGTCACTTTACATTCTTGATCATACCATGATTCAGTCCCTCACCTGAATGTATTCTGACTTTCTTTTTCATACATTCTGCTTTGGTCATAATACAATCATTAAACATACATAAAGCTACATTAATATCTTCATCTATGCAGCGAATCGCTGTTTTTTAGTACATGCAGGGTATCATCATCACTCATCAGACCACGAAAAATGTTCGCATATTCATCATTCCATATCAGTTTCTCGACATATTCAACCTCTTTGTACTTGTTTGCAACAGGATCAACAATTTGTGAAAAGCCAAAGTGCAGTTCCAAAGGAAGATGTCAGACTCAATACGTTCTGTTACATACAAATGCATTAATGGTTTCTAGTATAGATACAAGTCAATAGACATCAAAAAATAATCATTAACACTATTCCCTGTATCAGAGATGTATGTGAAACGACCTTGCCGGTCGCCATTACATACACCATTCATTATACATAATTCTAACACTGTGCACATATTCAGAAGGAGTTTTCCATACCTATTAAGCACATTGTCTTCAGAGCACCTGTTGCCACAACATGAAGAGCTTTTGAGTTGAGGAGAACAAGCATTCACTTCACCAGATAGTTCTGGACCCACATTTGCTGTTCTTCCATTGAAGTCTCCGTTTAGTAAAAGAAACACATCAGGAAATTCCAAAATTTTATCAGTAATAACATTTTCAAGCATATTGATGCCATTATCTATACCAAAAGGAATAAAAAGGTGAGTTTTCTGGTGGGTATATAGGTACAAATATGCAAGACATCTTTGGGCAGACCCAAAATACATTTTGAAATAAGAAACATCATCGTATTAATACACTCAGTATCTATTTTTTGTACATATTTTGATAGAGAGAGAGAGAGAGAGAGAGAGAGAGATATGCACAAATACAGAGAGAGAGAGAGACAGAGATACACAAATACAGAGAGAGAGAGAGAGTCAGAGAGATAGAGATACACAAATACAGAGACAGAGAGACAGAGATACACAATTACAGAGAGAGAGACAGAGATACACAAATACACAGAGAGAGAGACAAAGATACACAAATACAGAGAGAGAGGGAGAGAGTCAGAGAGATAAACACAAATACAGAGAGAGGAGAGAGAGTCAGGGAGACAGAGATACACAAATACAGAGAGAGAGAGAGAGAGAGAGAGAGAGAGAGAGTCAGAGAGATAGAGATACACAAATACAGAGAGAGAGAGAGAAATGCACAAATACAGAGACAGAGAGACAGAGATACACAAATACAAGGAAGAGAGAGTCAGAGAGAGAGAGATACACAAATACAGAGACAGAGAGACA
>JAMYXO010002007.1:0-26011 GCA_033310375.1 Conus canariensis
TGTGGTTTTGGGTTGGGGTGGTTGGTTGTGGGGGGTTTGTGGTTTGGTGGGGTTGGGGGTGTGGGTTGGTGTTGGGGGGTGTGGTTTTGGGTGTGTGGTTTTGTTGTGTGGTTGTTTGTGGGTGTGGGTGGGTGGGTGGGTGGGGTGTGGGGGGGTGTTTTGGTGGTGGGGGGTTGGTGGGTGGTGGGGGTGGGGGTTTGGGGGTTGGGGGGTGTGGGTTGGGGGTGGGTGGGGGGGGGTTGGTGGGGGTGGGGGGTTTGGGGGGGGGGTGTTGGGGGTGGGGGGGGGGGGGGTTGGGGTGTTGGGGGGGGGGTTTTGTTTTGGTTGGGGTTGGGGTGGGGGGGTGTTGGGGGGGGGGGGGTGGGGGTGGTTGGGGGTGGGTTTTTTTGGGGTTGTTTGTGGGTTTTTTTTGTTGGGGGGTGGTGGGGGTTTTTGGTGTGGGGTGTGGGGTGGGGTTTTTGGTTTTGGGGGGGGGGGGGGGGGTTGGGTGGGGTGTGGGGGGGTGTGTGGGGTTGGGGTTGTTGTGGGGGGGTGTGGTTGGGTTGTGTGTGTTTTGGGGTGGTGTGTTGTTGGGGGGTTGGGGGGGGTGGTTTGTGGGTTTTTGGTGTGTTGGGTTTTGTGGTTTGGTTTGTGTGGGGTGGTGGTGTTGGTTTGTTGTTTTGTGTTTGGTGGGGGTGGGTGTTTTGTGTTGGGGGTGGTGTTGGGTTTGTTGTGTGGTTGGTGTTTTTGGTTGTGGGGGGGGTTGGGTTGGTTGGTGGGGGGTGTTGGTGGGGTGGGGGTTGTGGGTTTTGGGTGGGGTGGGTGTTGGGGTGTGGGGTTGGTGTGGGTGGTTTGGTGTGTGGGTTGGGGTGGTTTTTGGGGGTGTTGGGGTGTGTTGGGTGTGGTGTTTTGGGGTGGGGTTGTTTTGTTTGGGGGGTTGTTGGGTTGTGTGTGTTGGGGGTTGGGTTGTGTGGTTTTTGGGTGTGTTTTTTGGTGTTGGGTTTGGTTTGTTTTTTGTGGTGGTTGGGGTGGTGTTTTTGTGGTGTTGGGTGTGGTTTGGGTGGGGTGGGGGGTTTGTGGGTTGGTGGGGGTGGTGTTGTGGGGGTGTGTGTGGGGGGTTGTTGTTGTGGTGGTGTGTGTGGGGGGGTTTTGGGTTGTTGTGGGTGTTTTGGTGTGTGTTGGTGGGTTGGTTGGGTGTTTGTGTGTGTTTTGTTTGGGGGTGGTTTGGTTTGGTGTGGTGGGTGTGTTTTTTGGTTTTGGTTGTGGGTGGGGGTGTTGGTTGTGGTTTGTGGTGTTGGTTGTTTTGGTGGTGTTTGGGGTTTTGTGGTGTTGGGGTGGTGTTGTGGTGTTGTTTTGGGGGTGGGTGTGGTGGTTGGTGTGGGTTTGTGGTTGGTGGGGTTGGTGGGGGGTGGGTGGGTGTGGGGGTGGGGTGGTTTTTTGTTGGTGGGGGTTGGGGGGGTTGTGTGGTTGGGGTGGGTGGGGTTGGTTTGGTGTGTTTTGGTGTGGGTGGTTTGGGTGTTTTGGGGTGGTTGTGGGGTGTGGGTTTTGTGTTGGGGGGGGTGGGGTGGTTTGTTTTTGGGGGGTTGTTGGGTGTTGGTTTGGTGTTTGTGGTGTTGGTTTTGGTTTGTGTGGGTTTGGTTGGTGTGGTGGGGGGGTGGTGGTGTGTTGTTGGTGTTGTGGGTTTGTTTTGTTGTTGGTGTGTTGTGTTTGTTGTGGGTGTTTGTTGTTGTTGGGTTTTGGGTGGTTGGGTGGGTTTTGGGTGGTTTTGTTTGGTGGGGGTGGGGGGGGTGGTTTGTTTTGGTGGTTGTGTTGTGGTTTGTGTTGTTTTGTTGGGGTGGGGTGTGGTGTGTTTTGGTTGGGTTTTGGTTGGTTGGGGGGGGTGTTGGTTGGGTTGGTGGGTTTTTGTGTTGGGGTGGGTGTTGGTTTTGTTGGGTGTGGGTGGGGGGGGGGGGGGGGGGGGGGGGGGGGGGGGGGGGGGGGGGGGGGGGGGGGGGGGGGGGGGGGGGGGGGGGGGGGGGGGGGGGGGGGGGGGGGTGTGTGGGGGGGGGGGGGTGTGGGTGGGGTTGTGTGGGTTGGGGGTTGGGTTGGGTGGGGTGGGGTGGGTTGTGGGTTTGGGGGGGGTGGGGGGTGGTTTTGGTGTGGGGGTTTGGGGGGTGGGGTTGTGTGGGGTGTGGGTGTGGTTGTGTTTGGGGGTGGGTGGGGGGTGGGGGTGGGTGGGTGTGGTGTGGGGGTTTGGGGGGGGTGGTGGGTGGGGGGTTTGTTGTGTGTGGGGGGGTTGGGGGTGTGGGGGGTGGGTTGGTGGTGGGGGGTGGTTTGGTTGGTGGGTGGGTGGGGGTGGTGGGGGGGTGGTGGGGGGTGGGGGGGGGGGGGGGGTGGGTTGGGTGGGTTGGGTTGGGGTTTGTGGTGGGGGTGGGTTTGGGGGGTGTGTGGTGTGTTGGTGGGTGGGGGGTGTGGTGGGTGGTGGTGGGGTTGGGGTGGTTGTGGGTGTTGGGGGTGGGTGGTGTGGGTGTGGGTTGGGTGTGTGGGGGGGTGGGGGTGGGGGGGGGTGGTTGGGGTGGGGTTGGGGGTGTGGGGGGGGTGGGTGGGGTTTTTGGTGGGTGTGGGGGGGGTGGGTTGGTGTGTGGGTGGGTGGGGGGTGGGGGGTTGGGTTGGTGGTTGGGGGGTTTTGGTGTGTGGGGGTGGTTTGTGGTGTTGTTTTGGGGTGGGGTGGGTTGGTGGTGGTGTGGTGGTGGTTTGGGTGGTGTGGGGTTGGTGGTGGGGGGTTGGTGGTTGTGGGGGTGGTGTTGGGTGTGTGTGGTGTGTGTTGGGGTGTGGTGTTGTTGTGGGGGTGTGGGTGGGGGGTGTTGTGTGGTGGGGGGTGTTTGTGTGTGGGTTTGGGTGTGTGGGGGGTGTTGGGGTGGGTGGGGGGGTGGTTGGGGGTGTGGGGTGGTGTGGGTTGGTTGGGTGGTGGGGGGGTGGGTGGGTGTGGTTGTTGGGTGTGGTGTGGGGTTGGGTGTGTTGGGTGGTGTTGGGGGGGTGGTGGGTTGGTGTTGTGTGGTGTGGTTTGTGGGGTTGTGGGGTGTTGGTTTGGTGTGGGTGGTGTGGGTGGGTGGGTGGGGGGTGGGTGGGGGTTTGGGGGGTTGGGGGGTGGTTGGGGTGGGTTGGGGTGGGTGGGGTGGGTGGGTTGGGTTTGTTGGTGTGGTTGTGGGTGGGGGTTGGGGGGGGTTGGGTGTGTGGTTTGGGGTGGGTTGGGGGGTTGGGTGGGGGTGGGGTTGGGGGGTGGTGGGGGGGGGTGGTGTGGGTTGGGGGGGTTGGGGTGTTGGGGGTGGGGGTGGTGGTGGTGGGGTGGGTGGGTTGGGGGTGGGGGGGGGTTGGGGTGGGGGGGGGTGGTGGGTTGTTGGGGGGTGTGTGGGGGTGGGGGTGGGTGGTGGGTGGGGTTGGGGGGGGGGTGGTTTTGTAAAAGGAAATTTATGGGATGAATGTTATTGTGATAAGGGTATTATTGGAGAATTATTATTTGTTAAATGTTATTAGTTTTGAATGAATGTATTTTTAATTTATGGAATGGGATATGTAGTAGTGAGATTTATTTATTGTTAAAGGAATATTATTAGTAGAATGGAATGTATTAGTGAATGGAATTTTTGGTTAGAATGGAATTATTATGAGATGGGAATTTTTGTGAGGGGAAGAGTATTGGTGGAATATTATTATGAGAATGGAAATTTTTTGAGGTTTAAGGGGGTGGGAAAGTTGGTAGTATGAGAATGGAATATTATTATGAGAAGAATTGTAGTGAGTGATAATAGTGGAATGGATTTTGTAGAATTTTTATTAGTGAATGAATTTAGGGGAAATGAATTTATTATAGAATGAATTTAGTATTAGTAAATGGAGATAATTATGTAGGGGAGAATGAATGTTATGTGAGATAGGGTATTGGAGATTTTTTAGTAGAATGGAATTTTATTGGGGAGAATGGTATATTATTTGAATGAATAGTATTATAGTGAAATTTATGTGAGAAGGGAAAAGTATGGGTGAAAATTTTATAAAAAGTGAGAATGGAATATTATTAGTGAGAAGGGAATTTATTAGTAGAAGGTTTTGGGTTGGGGTTTTTGTTTTGAATTTAAGATTTTGGAAAAAGGAGGAAAATTTTTAGGGGTTGGGAAGGGTTATTTTTGAAATGGGGTTTTGAGGGGAAAGGAATATTATTAAAGGGGAAAATTTTTATGTAGGGAGTATAGTTTTTGTGAAAAAATATTATTGGGGAAGAATATTTTAAGGGGAGAAATTTGGGAAAATTTTTTAGTTTAAAAGGAATGTTATTAGGGGGAATTTTTGGGGGGAAAGGGGGTGGTGGTTTAAGGGAAATGATATTATTTATTGGGAAATTTTGGTTTTGGGTAAAAAATTGGAAAGTGTTTTTGTTATAATGGAATGGGAAAATTAAGGGGGAAAAGGAAATTATTTGTTGGTTAATTAAAAAAGTTTTTTGGGGAAGAAAAGTTGAATTTTGATTTGAATTGGGAAATATTGTTTTTGGTTTTTGAAATGGTTTTGAGTGATAAAGGAATTTTTGGGGGAAGAATTTTTATTAGGGAGAAGGAATTGGTTTTAGGTGAAATGAATTAAGGGGAAAGGAATTTATTTGGGGGGAATTGGGAAAATTTTTATTTAAAATGGAAATTAATTAGTTTAGAATTGGGAAAAATTTAGGGGGGAATGGGAAAATTTTTGAAAAAAGGAAAGTTTTGGAGAAATGGAATTTTGTATAAGGAAATTTTTAAATTTTTTTTTGAATGGAAATTTTTGGTAGAAGAATTTATGTGGAAAGGAAATTATTAGGAAGTAATTTTTGTGAAGGGGAAATTTTTATTAATTAGAATTGGGAAATTTAAATTTGTTGGAAAAAATGTTAAAGTATTTAAAAGGAAAATTATTTTGTTGAATGGAATAATTAGGGAGAATTAATTTTTATGAGGGGAAATTTAAAAGTAGTTAGAATGGAGTTTTTTAGTAAGAATTTATTTTAGGGTAAATTTTTTATTATTAGGTTTAAATTTTTGTTAGGTTAAATGGAATATTATTAGGGGAAAGGAATTTTTGATAGTGAAAATAAAATATTATTAGGGGGAGGGTTTTTTAGGGGAAAAGGGAAATTTTGGGGGAGAATTTTTTTAGGGGTTGAATGGAATATTTTTAGGGAGTTTTGTTTTTAGGGGGGGAAAGAAAAGGATATTTGGGATAAAGGGGAAAATTTTTATTTAGAATTTATATAGGGGGAAATTAAAAAATGTTTTTAAATTTAAAAATTATTTTTTTTAAATGGAAAAATTTAAAAGTTTAAATGAATGTTATATAGGGAAAAGGAATATTATTATAGAAATTGAATGTTTTAGGGGTAATGGAAAATTTATTAGGAGAATGGAAAAAGGGATTATGAGAAAGGAAAATTATATAGAAGGGAATTTTATTGGGGGAGAATATTATATTTGGGAAAAAATGGAATATTAAAGTTGGGGAAAATTTAAAGGGATAGGGGAAAGGGGAAAATTAAATTTTTTTTTGAATGGGAAAGTTTTTAGTGAGAATGGAATTTAAGGGTTTGAGAATGTTATTAGGGGAGAAGGAATTTATTAGGGAGAAGGGGTTGTTATATAGTTAGAAAGGGAAAATTAGGTGGAAGGAAGTTATTTTAAGGTGAGGGGGAAAAGGGAAATTTTTATTAAATTTTTTTATTAGAAGGGAAGGGAAAAAAGGGTTTTTAAGGGGGGGAATGAATATTATTGAGAATTTAATATTTTAAAGGGAAAAAGGAATATTATAAAGGGGAGAAGGAAAATTTAATTTGGGGAAATTTATTTGGGGAGAAAAGGAATTTTTTTAAAGGGGAAATTGGAATTTTTATGTGAGAATGTTATTATGAAATGGGAAAAGTGGTTTGGGAAATGTTATAAGGGGGAAAATGGATATTTTTAATTATATGAAATGGTATATTATTGAGGATGGGTTTGAGAAGGAATATGTTGAATTAGAAGGGTTATTATTAGGGGTGATATTATGAAGTTTTTGTGTAGGGATATTATGTATTGAATGAGATTTTAGATAGATTGAATATTAGGTATAAATTTTTTGTATGAATGGAGTATTAGTTAGTAATGGAAAAATTGTATATATGAAATGGAATTTTTTATTATAGAGTGAATTTATAGTAAAATTTAATTGTATGAAAAATTGGAATATTATGAGTAATGGAATATTAAGGTAGGTAGTTAATTAATGGAATTTTTATAGGAAAAGAAAATTTGTTATTAAAGGAAATTTTTGGGGGGTGAAAATTTTTATAAAAGGATTTTTTTTGTTTAAAAGTTAGGGGATTTATTTTTTGTTTTTATGGAAGGGATTTTGGGGGAAGGGAAAAAGGGGTATTTTTGTGAAATGGTTTTTTTAAGAGTTTTTTGTGGGAATGGTTTTTTGGGATTGGTAAATTTTTATGGTTATGTGAGGGAATGGATTGATGTGAGATATGAGTTATTAGTGATGGTTTGTTTTATGATTAGGTGAGAATGTGTTATGTAGATTAGGGTTTATGAGTAGGTTGTTGTATGAGGGTTGGTTGATGAGGATGTATGTGGAGAGATGTTATTATGAGAATGGATGTTGGGGTTGATGAGTGTTGTAGTGGGGGTGGTGGGTGGGTGGGTGTTGGGGGGTGGGGGTTGGGGGGGGGGTGGGGGGGTTGGGGTGGGGGGGTGGTTGGGGGTGGGGGGGGTGGGGGTGGGGGTGGGGGGGTGTTGGGGGGGGTGGTGGTGGTGGGGTGGGGTGTTTGTGGGGGGGGGTGGTGGGGGGGGTGGGGGGGGTGGTTGGGGTTGGGGGGTGGGGTGGTGGGGGGGTGTGGGGGGGGGGGGGTGGGTGGGGGGGGGTGTGGGGGGGGGTGGGTGGGGTGGTGGGGTGGGGTTGTGGGGGGGGGGGTGTGGGTGTGGGGGTGGGGGGGGGGTGGTGGTGGTGGGGGGTGGTGGGGTGTGGGTGGGGGGGGTGGGTGTGGTTTGGTGGGTGTGGGGGGGGTGGTGGGTGGTGGTGGGGGGTGGGGGGGGGGGTGGGGGTGGGGGGGTGGGTGGGTGGGTGTGTGGGTGGGGGGGTGTGTGGGGGGTGGGGTGTGGGGTGGGTGGGGTGTGGGGGTGGTGGGGGGTGTTGGGTGGTGGGGGGGGGGGTTGTGTTGTTTGGGTTTGGGGGGGTGGTGGTGTGGGGGTGGGGTGGTGGGTGGGGGTTGGGGTGGTGTGGTGGGGGGGTTGGGGGGGTGGGGGGGGTGTGGGGGGGTGGTGGGGTGGGGGTGGGGTGGGGGGTTGGGGGGTTTGGGGTGGTGGTTGGGGTGGGGGGGTGGGGGGTGGGGGGTGGGGTGTGGTTGGTTGGGTGGTGGGGGTTGTGTGGGTGGGGGGTTGGGGGTGGGTTGGGGTGGGGGGTGGGGGTTGGTGGGGGGGTGGGTGGGGTTTGGTGGTGGGGTGGGGGGGGGGTGGTGTGGTTGGGGGTGGGTGTGGTGGGGGTGTTGTGTGGTGGTTGTGGGGGTGTTGGGGGGGGTGGTGGGTTGGTTGGTGTGGGGGTGTGGTGGGGGGGTGGGTGGGGGGTGTGGTTGGGTGGGGTGGTTGGTTGTGTTGGGTGGGGTGGTGGGTGTGGGGGTTGGTGGGTTGGTGGGGTTTGGTGGGGGTGTGGTGTGGGTGGGGGGGTTGGGGGTGGGGGTGGGGGGGGGTGGGGGTGTGGTGGGGGGGGGGTGGTGGGTGGGGTGTGGGGGTGGGTTTGTGGGGGGTTGGGGGGTGGTGGGGGGGTGTGTGGGGGGGGGGGGGGGGGGTTGGGGGTGGGGGTGGGGGGTGGGGGGTGTGGGGGGGGGTTGGGGGTGGTGGGGGGTTGGTGGGGGGGTGGGTGGGGTGGGGTGGGGGGGGGTGGGGGGTGGGGGGGGTGGGGGTGGGGGGTGGTGGGGGGGTGGGGTTGGGGGTGGGGGGGGTGTGTGTGGTGGGGGGGTGGGGGGGGGGGGGTGTGGGGTGTTGGGGGGGTGTGGGGTGTGGGGTGGGGGTGTGTGGGTGGGTTGGGGTGGTTGTTGGGGGGGGTGGGTGGGGTGGGTGGTGGGGGTTGTGGGGTGGGGGGTGTGTGTGGGGTTGGTGGGGTGTGTGGGGTGTGGGGTGGGGGGTGTTGGGGTGTGTGGTGTGGTGTTGTGTGGGGGGTGGGGTGTGGTTGGTGGGGGTTGGTGTGGTGTGGGTGGGGTGGGTGGTGGGTGGGGGTGGTGGTGGTGGTGTTGGTGGGTTGTGTGGGGGTTGGTGGGTGGGTGGGGTTTGTGGGTTGGGGGGGTGGGTTGGGGTGTGTGGGGTGGTGGGTGTGGTGGGGGTTTGGGGTTGTGGGGTGGGGGGGGTTGGGTTGGTTGGTGGTGTGGGGGGGGTGGGGGGTTGGGTGGGTGTTGGGGGGGGGGTTTGGGGTGGGTGGGTGTGTGTGTGGGGTGGTGGTGTGGGTGGTTGGGGGGTGGGTTGGTGGGTGGGGTTGGGGTGGTGGTGGTGGGTGTGGGGTTGGGTGTGGTGTGGTGGGGTGTGGTGGTGTGGGGGGGTTGTGTTTGGGGGGTGTGGGTGGGTGTGTGGGGGTTGTGGTGGGTTGGTTTGGGTGGGGGGTGTTGGGGGTTTGGGTGGGGGGGGTGGTGGGGGGTGGGGGGTGTTGGTGGTGGTGGTGGGTGTGGGGGTTTGGGGTGGGGGGTGGGTTGGTTGGTTGGGGTTGGTGGTGTGTGGGTGTTGGGTTGGGGGGGTGGGGGGTTGGGTGGGGTGTGTGGTGGGGTGTGGTGGGTTGTGGTTTGTTGGGGGTGTGGGTTGTGGAGTGGGGTGTGGTTGGGTTGGTGGGGTGGGTTTGGGGTTGTTGGGTGGGTTGGGGAGGGGTGGGGGGTGTTGGGGTTGGGGTTTTGTTGGGGGGTTGGTGTTGGGTGTGTGTGGGTTTGTGGGGTGGTGTTGGGTGTAGTGGGTTGGGTGGGGTGGTGGGGGTGGGATGGGGGTGTGGGGTTGGGTGGGTGGTTTAGGTGGGGATTATGTGTGGTGGATGGGGGTTGTGGGGTGTTGTGGTGGGTGTGGTGGGTTGGTTTGTAGGGTGTGGTTGTGGATGGTGGTGTTTTTGGGGGTGTTGGTTGGGTGGGTTGGGGGTGGGGGTTGTGTGTTTGGTGGTGTGTGGTTTGTGGGTGGTGTGGGTTTGTGTAGGTGGGGTATTGGGAGTGGGTGTGGTTGTTGGGGGAAATGGGAAAATGTATTAGGTAGAAAGGGGTATTTTATAGAAAGGAATTTTAGGGGAAATGGAAAAGTTTTTGGGGGAAAAATATTTAAGGTTTAAATAAAAGTTTATAGGGGAAAGGAAAATTTATTGGGGGAGAAGGAATTTGAGGGGAATGGGAAAATTTTTAGGGGAAATGAATATTAGGGTGAAATGGAATATTATTGGGTGAAGAAGGGAATATTATTTGTGAGAATGGAATTGTATTAGGTGAGAATTATTAGGTGAGAATGGAAAGTTTAGGTTTTAGAAAAGAATTTATGTAGTAGAATGAATATGTAGGAATGAATATTATGGAGAATATTATTAGGTGAGAATGGAATATTATTTAGTGAAGGAATGGATATGAAATGAGAATGGAATATTTTTAGGTAGTGAGAATGAATTTAGGAGGTTTTAAATGGAAAATTTTGTAGAAAATGGGAAATAAAAAATTAATTTTAGAATGGGAAATTTAAGGGGAATTTATTTATAGAAAAGGAAAATTAATTTAAGAAATTTTATATAGGGGAGAAGGGTATTATTTTGGGGGAAAAGGGTTTGTTAAGTTTTAATGGAATTTTTTGTAGGGGAGAATGGGGAAAATTTGGTAAATGAAAATTATTAGGTTTTAAAGGAAAAATTTTTTTGGGGGGAATGTATTTGGGTTTAAATTTATTAGTAGAATGAATTTATTTGGAAGAATTTATTTTTGGGGAAAGGAATATTATGTGGGGGGAATTTAATAGGGAGAAGTTTTTAAGGTAGAAGGAAAGGGGGTTGGGGAAAGAAATTTTTGGTGAAAATGAATTTATTTTAGAATGGAATTTATTAGGGAAATGTTATTAAAGGGTGAGTTGAATTTATTAGGGTTTAAAAAAGGAATATTATGTTTAAAAGGAATTTTTTAGGGAAAAAATAATATGTAGGGTTTTTGAGAGGAAATTATTGGGGAGATTTATATTGAGAAAGGAATATTATTTTGGGTTTTTAATAAAATTATTTATGTAATGGAATTATTATGGTTTTTTGTAGAATGGTTTAGGTAGAAATGGGAATAGTAAATTTAAATTTTTAGGGAGTATGAATTTATTTGTAAATGGAATATTAATTAAAATATTAGGTAAATTTATTATATTTAAAAAATTTATTAGTGAGAATGGAATTTTAGGGAATGGGAAAATTAGGGGAAATGGAAAATATGTATGATTGGAAAATTTTAGGGGAAAAGGGAAAATTTTATGTGGAATGGAAATGATTGGAAATGGGAAAAATTTTTTAATTGAATGTTTTTATAAATGAGAATTTTAGGAATTTATAATTGGAAAGTTGTTGTGAAATGGAATTTATTTTATGTAGAAAGGGGTTTTTTATGAGAATTTTTATTGGGGAAAGTATTTTTTGGGGGGAGAATGGAATTTAGGTTTGGGATTATTAGGGGTTTGGTATGTATTTATGAAGGGAATTTTATTAGGGGTTTTTATATTTGTGGTATGAGGGGGGGGTTGGGTTGATGGAGGTGAGGATGGGGTTTATGAGGGGGAGTGTTATAGATTGTTAGAAAGGTTTGTTGAGAAGGAAAGGTTATAGTGGGGGGTTAGTTAGTGTTGATGAGGAGTTTTGGGATGATGTAGGGAGAGGGTGTGTAGGTTTATGGGTTGTGTGAGGAGGTTTTTGGTAATTTGATGAGGGGGAATTTTTAGGTTGTGTTATGTAGGTTTTGAAGGGAATTGGGGTTTGAGGAGGAGTGAAGGTTGTATTTTGGGGTGGTATAAATTTGTTGAGTTGTTATGGAAGGGTTTTGGTTGTTGTGAGGGGATGTTATGAGGGAGGAAGTTGAGTTTGTGAGGTGGTGAGAAGGGTGTTGAGGGGTGGAGATTTTATGTAGGGGGTTTTTATGGTAGAGTTTGTTGAAGGTTGTTTAGGGAATGGAATATGTGGGGGGGTTTTTATGAAGTGTTGATATAGGAAAGGTTTTGGAGGTGAGAGTTTAGTGTGGATGGAAGTGTATGGTTGGGTTTAGGGGGATTGTGATGGTGTTTGAGTGGATGTGTTTATGTGAGGTTTTTGGGGTTTGTGAGGGGGGTTGTGGTGGAATGTTATAGGTTTTTGGGGGGTTTTTTGGGGGGTTGGTTTTGGGGGGTTGGGTGGGTTTTTGAGGGGGTTTTTGTTGGTGGGGGGGGGGTTGGATGATGAGAGGGTGGGGTTTTATGGGGTGGTTTGTATGAGGTTTGTTGTGAGGGGGGTTTTTTTGGATTAGGGGTTGTGGGTTTTATGGTGGTGGGTTGGGGGTTGGGGTGGTTTGTTGTTTTGAAAGTTTATGAGTGTGTGTTAGGTTTTAGGTGTAGATTGGTTTGGATATTGGTTTGTTGATGAGAAGTGTTGGGTGATTGGGTGTTTGGGGGGTTGGGTTTATGGGAGTTGGGAGTTTGAAGTTTTTGAGGGAGGGAGTTTTGTTGGGATGGGTTTGTTTTTAGGAGGTTGGTGTATGGAGGGTGTGGATTGTGGGGGGGGGGGTTGATGGGTTTGGGGTATTTGTGTTGGGTTTAGGTGTGGGTTTGAGGGTTTTGTTATGGGGTTGGTTTTGTGTGGGTTGTGGGGGGGGTGGGGGTTTTTGGGTGGTGGGGGTGGGGGTGTGTGGTTTGGGGTGGGTTGGGTGGGGGTTGTGGGGGGTTGGGGGGGTGTTGGGGTGGGTGTGGGGGGGGTTGGGTGGTGATGGTTGGGGTTGGGGTTTTGGGTTTGGGGTTGGTGTGTTTTTGGGTGGGTTGTTGTTTGGGTTTTGGGTTGTTTGGGGGTTTGGGGTTTGTGGGTTTGTTGTGGTTGGGGGGGTGGGGTGTGTGGGTGTTGGGGTTGGTGGGTGTTGTGGGGGGGGGGGGTGTTGGTTGGGTTGTGGGGGTGGTTTGGGTGGTTGTGGGGGTTGGTTTGGGTGTGGGGGGGTTGTGGTGGTTTGTTTGTGGTGTGGGTTGTGGTTGTGTGGGGGGGTGGGGTGTGGGGTTTGGGGGGTTGGGTGGGGTTGTGTGGGGGGTGGTTGTGTGGAGGTTGGTGGTGTGGGGGGTGGGTGTGGTGGTTTGGTGTGGGGGGTTGTTGGGGGGGTGGGGTTTGTGTTGTGGGGGGGGGTGTGGGGTTGTTTGTGGGGGTGTTGTGGGGGGGTGGGTTGGGGGGTTGGGTTTGTGTGTTGGGTTGGGGTTGGGGGGTGGTGTTTTGTGGTTGGTTGGGGGTGTGTTGGGGGTGGGGGTGTTGTGTGGGTGGTGTTGGTGTGGTTGTTTGGGGTGGTTGTGGGGTGGTTTGTTGTGGTTTTGGGTGGGGGGGGTGTGGGTTGTTGGGGGGTTTTTGGGGGGGTATTGGGGGTGTTTGGGGTTTGGGTTATGGGGTTTTTGGGGGGGGGGTGTTGGTTGGGGGGGTGTGGGGGGGTGGTTTTGGGGGGTTGTTGGTGGTTGGGGGTTTTGTTTTTTTTGGGGGGGGGGGGGTGGGTTTTGGGGGGGGGGGGGGGGGGGGGGGGGTTTTGGGGGGGGGTTGGGGGGGGGGGGGGGGGGGGGGTGGGGGTGGGTGTGTGGGGGGGGGGGGGGGTGTGTGTGGGGTGGGGTGTGGTTGGGGGGTGGGGGGTGGGGGGGGTGGGGGGTGGGGGGGTGTGGGGGGGGGGTGGGGGTGGGGTGGGGTTGGTGGGGGGTGGTGTGGGGTGTGGTGTGTTGGGGTGGGGGTGGTGGGGTGGTGGTGGTTGGGGTGGGGTTGGGGGGGGGTGGGGGGTGGGGTTGGGGGGGGTTGGGTGTGGTGGGGGGGGGTTGGGTGGGGGGGTGGGTGGTGTGGGGGGGGTGTGGGGGGTGGGGTTGGGGGGGTGTGTGGGTGTGGGGTTGGGGGGGTGGTGGGTGGTTGGGTGGGTGGGTGGGTGGGGGTGTGGGTGTTGGGGTGTGTTGGGTGGTGGTGGGTTGGGTGTGTGGTGTGGGTTGGTGGTGTGGGGTGGGTTGTTTGGGGGTGGTGGTTGGGTGGGTGTGGGTGGTGTGGTTGGGGGGGGGTGGGGTGGTGTGTTGTGGGGTGGTGGGGGGGTGTTGGGTGTTGGGTGGGGGGGGTGGGTGTTGGGGGGGTGGTGGTGGGGGGTGGTTGGTGGTGGGGGGTGTGTGGGGGGGGGTGTTGGGGGGGTGGGTTGTGGGGTTGGGTGTTGGTGGGGGGGGGGGGTGGTGGTGGGGGTGTGGGTGGGGTTGGGGGTGGGGTGGTGGGTTGTGGGTGGGGTGGTTTTGTGGTGTGTTGGGGGGGGGGGGTGGGGGGTGGGGGGGGGTGGGGGTGGTGGGTGGGTGGTGGTGGGTTGGGGGTGGGGGTGGGTGGTGGGGTTGGGTGGTGGGGGGTGGTGGGGGGGTGGGGGTGGGGGGGTGGGGGGGGGTGGGGGGGGGTGGGGTGGGGTGGGGTGTGGGGGGGGGGTTTGTGGTGGGTGGTGGGGGGGGGGGGGGGTGGTGTGGGGTGGGTTGGTGGGTGGGTGGGGGTGGGTGTGTGGGGGGTGGGGGTGGGGTGGGGGGGTGGGGGTGTGGGGGGTGGGTTGGTGGGGGGGTTGGGGGGGGGTGGGTTTGGGTTGTGGGGTGGGGGGTGTGGTGGTTGTGGGGGGGGTGGTTGGGGGGGTTTGGTTGGGTTGGGTGGTGGGGGGGGGGTGGGGGTGGGGGTGTGGGGGTTGGGGGGGGTGGTGTGGGTGTGTGGGGTGTGGGTGGGGGGTGGGGGTGTGGGGTGGGTTGGGTGGGGGGTTGGGTGGGGGTGTGTGGGTGGGGGGGGGGTGGGGGGGGGGTGTGTTTGGGTGTTGGGGGGTGGGTGGGGGGGGTGTGGTGGGGTTGTGTGGTGGGTGGGTTTGTGTGTGGGGGGGTGTGGGTTGGGGGTGGTGGGGTGTGGGGGTGGGGGGGGGTTGTGTGGGTGGGGTGTGGGGGGGGGGGGGTGGGGTGGTGTGGTGGGGGTGGTGGGGGTGGGGGGGGGGTGGGGGGTGGGTGGGTTGTGGGGGGGGGTGGGGTGGGTTGGGGGGGTGGGTGGGGGGTGGGGGGGGGTGTGGGGGTTGGGGTGGGGTTGTGGGGTGGGGGTGGGGGGGGGTGGTGGGGGTGTGGGGGTGGGGGGGGGGTGGGGGGGGGGGGGGGGGGGGGGGTGGGGGGGGGTGGGGGGGGGTTGTGGGTGTGGTGTGGGGGGTTTTGGGTGGGTTGGGGGGTGTGTGGGGGGTTGTTGGGGGGTTGGGGTGTGTTTGGTGGGTGGGGGGTGGGGGGGGTGGGTGGGTGGGGTTGGGTGGTGGTTTTTGGGTGGTGGGGTGGGTGTTTGTGGGTGGGGGTGGGTGGGGGGGTGGGGGTTGGTGTGGGGTGGTTGTGTGGGGTGTGGTGGGGGGTGTGGTGGTGGGTTTGGGGGGGTTGGTGGGGTGGGGTTGGGTGGTTGGGGTTGGGGGTGGGGGGTGGGTGGGGGGTGTGGGGGTGGTGGGGGTGGGGGGTGGGGTGGGGTGGGGTTGGTGGTGGGGGGTGTTGGGGTGGGGTGGGGTGGGGTGGGGGGGGGGGGGGGTGGGGGGGTGGGTGGAATATATATTAGTGAGAATGGAATATTATAGGGAGAATGAATTATTAGTGAGAATGGAATATTTAGTGAGAATGGAAATTTTATTAGGTGAGAATGGAATTGTATTATAGAATATTTAGTGAGAATGGAATATTATTATGGAATGAATATTATTAGTTAGAATGGAATATTATTAGAGAGAAGAATGAAATGTGTAGGAGATGAGATATTTTAGGTGAAATGGAATGTTTTAGTGAGAATGTGAATATATAGGTTGAGAATGGAATATTATTGGTAGAATGTATATGATATGAATATAGGTGGATGGAATATGGAGATTATAGTGAGAATGGAATATTATTATGAGAATGAATGTTATATAGTGAGAATGAAATATTAGTGTGAGAATGGAATTTAGTGAGTGAATTTTGTATATAGGTGAAAGGAATATTAGGGTGAAATGGAATTATATAGGGTGAGAATGGAATATTATTAGTGAGAATGGAGATTGGATTATAGGTGAAGAAGGAAATATTATTAGGTAGAATGGAATATTAGGTAGAATGTAATATTATTAGTGAGAATGGATTAGTTATTAGGGTGAAGAATGGATGATTATTAGTGAAAGTTATTAGTGAGAATGATATTATAGGTGAAATGATTGTATTAGGTGAGAATGGATATTATTAGTGAGAATGGAATTTATTAGTGAGAATGGAAATTATTAGTAAATGGAATATTATAGTGAGAATGGAATATTATGGGGTAGAATGATTATATAGTGAAATGGAATATTATTTGTAAATGGAATGTTATATAGTGAGTAATGGAATATTATTAGGGGAAATGGAATTTTTATGAGTATGGAATTTTTAGGTAGTGAGAATGTATATTAGTAGAATGAATATTAGGGGAATGGAATTTTATTAGTTTAGAAAAGAATTGTATTAGTGAGAATGGTAATTGGGGGAGAATGGAATATTAGTGAGATGTTTATAGTGAAGAATGGATATTATTAAGTGTTATTGGAAATGAGTATTATGTATGAAATGAATATTATAAGTGAGAATGAATAATGATTATTAGGTGAGAATGGAAATGTATGTAGGGTGAGAATGTTATGTAGTGAGAATGGAATATTATTAGTAGAGATGTTATATAGGGGTGAGAATGGAATATTAGTAGGGTGAGGAATTGGAATAATTTAGGTAGATGAATATTATTATAGTGAGAAGGAATATGAGTGAAATGAATATTATATGAGATGGAATATTATTAGGGTGAGAATGGATTTATTAGTGAGAATGGAATATTATAAGGAATAATTTTTTGGGAAAAATTATTAAAAGGTATGGGTGAAATGGGGAAAATTATTAGTGAGAATGTTATAGGGGTGAGAATGGAAATTATTAGGTGAGAATGTTATTAGGAGAATGGAATATTATTAGTGAGAAGGTTTTTGGGGGAGAATAATTTATAGTGAAATGGTTTTTAAAGGGGAGAATGGATTTTTAGGTGAGAATGGAATTTATTAGTGAGAATGGAATTATAGTGAGAATGAATTATTAGGTGAGAATGGAATGTTTTTAGGTGAAAGGGGAAATGATATTAATTTGTGAGAATGGAATATTATTGGGGGTGAGAATGTTTATATAGGAGAATGGAATATTATTATGGGGGGAATGGGAAAATTTTAGTGAGAAGAATATTTATTAGGTGAAAAGGGGAATGTTATAGGTAGAAGGAATATTATTTGTGAGAATGAAATTTATAGGGGGGGAATGGAATATATATGGTAAATGAATTATTAGTGAGAATGGAATTTATTAGTGAAATAATATATAAGGTGTAGAATGGAATTTATTAAAAAGAGTAAGTTAATTTAATTTGTGAGAATGGAAATTATTAGAATGGAATTTAGGGGAGAATGGATTTTTGTAAGTGAGGGAAATGTATATAGTGAGAATGGAATATTGGTTAGGGGGAGAATGGAATATGGTATGTATGGTGAATGGAATTAGGTAAGTGAGAATGTTTATTAGTGAGAATGGAATGTATGTAGGTGAGAATGGAATATATATTAGTGAGAATGGAATTTATTTTGGAGAATGGAATGTTTGTGGAAGGAATATATTAGTGAGATATGAATGGTGAGAATGGAATATTTTAGGTGAGAATGGAATTTATAGTGAGAATATGGATTAGGTGAATGGAATATTATGTATGAGAATGGAATTATTAGGTGAGAATGGAATATAGTATAGGTGAGAAGGAATATTATGTAGGTGAGAATATTATATATGTGAGAATGGAATATTATTAGGAGAATGGAATTTTAGTGAAATGGTTTATGGGGAAGTGGAATATGTATGGGGGGATGAATATTATTAGGGGTGAGAATGGAATTTATTAGTGAGAAGGAATATTATGTTGAGAATGGAATTTATTAGGTGAGAATGAATATGTATTAGTGAGAATGGAATGTATTAGAAGGGTGAGAATGGAATATTAGGTGAGAATGTTATTAGTGAGAATGGATATTATGTAGTGAGAATGGAATTTTTAGTGAAAGGAATTTTTAGGTGAGAATGATATTATATGATGAGGGAATATTATTAGGTGAGAATGGAATATTAGTAGGTGAGAATGAATTTATGGGGAGGTGAGAATTTATTAGGTGAGAATGGAATATTGGGGTGAGAAGGATTTTATGGGTGAGAATGGATATTATTTAGGTGAAATGGAATAGGGGAGGGTGAGAATGTTATATAGTAGATGGGAAAATTTAGGGATGGAATGGTATTAGGGGGAGAATGGAAAATTATTTAGTGAGAATGGATAAATTTAGGTAGAATGGAATGTGTATTAGGAATGGAATGTTTGGTTAGGTTTTGGTGAGAAGGAATTATTGGGGGAAAGTATTTAGGGAATGAGAAATGAATTTATGGGGTGAGAATGGAATTATTAGGGAGGGGGGTGAGAAGAATATGTATTATGGGTGATATATTTAGAATGAATTTATTAGTGAAATGGAATATGTATTAGGTGAGAATGGGAAATTTATTAAGAGGGTTAATGGAATAATTATTAGGGGGGTTTAGTGGAATATTATTTGGTGAGAAGGGAAAATTAGTAGGTGAGAAGGAATATGATTGGTGAGAATGGAATATTAGTGAGAATGGAATAGTTTATAGGGGGAAAAATGTATTAGTAGTGAGAAAGGGTATTATTAGGTGGAATTTAGTATATGGGGAGAATGGAATTTTAAGGGTGAGAATAAAAGTGTATTAGTGAGAATGGAATATGTAGTGAGAATTGTTTAGTGAATGGAATATTTTGGGAGAATGGAATATTATTGGTGAAATGGAATAATTAGTAGAGTATTTATTAGGGTAGAAATTGGAATTTATTAGGTGAAATGTTTTAAAGTAGTAGAATGGAATATTATGGGGGAGAATGGAATATTTTAGGGAGAAGGTATTATTAGTAGAATGTTTATTAGGTGAGAATGGAATTTAAATTTGGGTGAAATGGGAAATTTATTAGGGGGGAGAATGGGGAATTTGGGGTTGAAATATTATGAGAAGGGAAGTTATTAGGAAATGGGGAAAATTATTAAAGGGGGGTTTTTTTGGGAAGGAAAAATTATTGGGGGGGGGAATGTTATTAGGGGAGAATGGAAATTTTTTATGAGAATGTTATTTGGGGGAAAGGAATATTAGGTAGGGGGAAATTTTATATTTGGGGGAGAAGGGAAAATTTTTTTGAGAATGGAAATGTTTTAGTAGGATGGAATATTAAGGTGAAAGGGGAATTTTTAGGTAGAATGGGAATTTTTTATAGAATGGTTTTTTAGGGTGGAAAGAAATTATATAGAATGGAAAATTTTTAGTGAGAATAAGGGTAGAGTAAAGGGGGTTTTTTTTGGGGTGGAAATTTTTTTGGGGTGGTGTTTTTTTGGTTATTTGGGGGGGAAAAGGATATGATTTTTTGGGGGTTTTTTTGGGTTTTTTGGGGAAAAAATTTTTTAGTTGGGAAAGGAATTTTTTTTGAGAATGGGAATTTTTAGTGGGGGGGAAATTATGTAAAGGGGGGGTGGTGGGGGGGTGGGGGGGGGTGGGGTTGGTGGTGGGTTGGGGGGGGTGGGGGGTGGGGGGTTGGGGTGGGTTGTTGGTTGGGGGTGGGGGTTGGGGTGGGGTTTGGGTGGTTTGGGGTGGGTGGGGGGGTGGGGGGGTGGGGGGGGGTGGTGTGGGGGGGTGGGGTTGGGTGTTGGGGGGGGTTGGGGTGGGTGGTGGTTTGGGGGGTGGGGGGGTGGGGGGGGTTGGGGGGTGGGGGGGTGGGTTGGTTTGGTGTGGGGGTGTGGTGTTGGTTGGGTGGGGGGGGGGGGGTGGTGTGTGTGGGGGGGGGGTTGGGGGGGTGGGGTGGGGTGGGGGGGGTGGGGGGGGGGTGGGTGGGTGGGTTGGTGGGTGGGGGTTGTTTGGGGTGGGGTGTGGTGTGTGGGGGGTGGGGTTGGGGTTGGTGGGGGGGGGGTGGGGGTGGGGTGGGGGGTGGGGGGGGGGGTGTGGGGGGGTTGTTTGGGGGGTGGGGGTGTGGGGGGTGGGTGGGTTTGGTGTGGTGGGGGGGGTTGGGGGTGTGTGGGTGGTTTGGGTGGGTTGGTGGGTGGTGGGGGTGGTTGGGTGGGGGGGTGGGTGGTTTGGTGTGTGGGGGGGTGTGGGGGGGTGGTGGTGGGGGTGGTGTGGGGGGTGGGGTTTGGTGTGTTGGTGGGTGGTGGGGGGGGGGGTTGTGTGGGTGGGTGGGTTGGTGGGTGGGTGGGGGGTGTGGGTTGGGGTGTGGGGGGTGGGTGGTTTGGGTGGGGGTGGGGGGGGGGGTGGGGGTGGGGGGGTGGTGGTGTGGGTGGGTGGTGTGTGGGGGGGGTGGTGGTTGTGGGGTGTTGGGGGGTGGGTGGGGTGGGGGGGTGGGTGGTTGGGGGGGGTGGGTGTGGGTGGTGGGTGGGGGGGTGGGGTTTGTGGGGTGTGTTTGTGGGGGGTGGGTGGGGTGTTGGGGGGTGGGGTGGGGTTGGGGTGTTGGGTTGGTTGTTGGGGTGGGGTTGGGTTGTGGGGGGTGTGTGGGGGTTTGGGGGGGTTGGGGGTGTTGGGGTGTTGGTGTGTTGGGTGGTTGGGGGTGTGGGTGGGGTGGGTGGGTTTGTGGTGTGTGGGTGGGGGGTTGGGTGGGTTGGGGGGGGGGGTGTGGGGGTGGGTGGGTGGGGGGGGGGTGGGTGGGGGGTGTGTTGGGGTTGGTGGGGGTGTGTGGTTGGTGGGTTGTGGGGGGGTTGTGGTTGGGTGTGGTGTGTGGGTGTGGTTGGGTTTGGTGTGGGGGTGTGGGTGGGGGTTGTGGGGGGGTGGGTGGTGGGGTGGTGTGGGGGTGGGTGTTGGGTTGTGGGTGGTGGTGGTGTGGTGGTGGGTTGGGTGTGGGGGGTGGTGGGGGGGGTGGGTGGGTGGGTGGGGGGGTGTGTGGGGGGGGGGTGGGGGGGGGGGTGGGGTTTGGTGGGGGGGGGGGTGTGGGGGTGGGGGGGGGGGGGGGGGTTGGGGGGGGGTGGGGTGGGGGGGTGGGGGGGGGGGTGGGGGGGGGGGGGGGGGGGTGGGGGGGGGGGGGGGTGGGTGGGGGGGGGTGGGGGGGTGGGTGGGTGGGGGGTGGGGGGGGGGGGGGGGGGGGGGGGGGGGGGGTGGGTGGGGGGGGTGGTGGGGGGGGGGGGTGGGGGGGTGGGTGGTGGGTGGGGGGGGTGGGTGGGGGGGGGGGGGGGGTGGGTGGGGTTGGGGTGGGGGGGTGTGGGTGGTGGGGGGGGGTGGGGGGTGGGGGGGGGTGGGGGGGTGGGGGGGTGGGGGGGGTGGGGGGGGGGGGGGGGGTGGGTGGGGGGGGGGGTGTGGTGTGGGGGGGGGGGTGGGGGGGGGGGGGGTGGGGGGGGGGGTGGGGGGGGTGGGGGGGGGGGGGGGTGTGGGGGGGGGTGGTTGGGGGGTGGGGGGGGGGGGGGGGGGGGGGTGGGGTGGGGGTGGGGGGGGGGGGGTGGGTGTGGGTGTGGGGTGGTGGGGGTGGGGGGGGGGGGGTGTGGGGGGGGGGTGGGGTGGTTGGGTGGGGTGGGGGTTGGGGGGGGTGTGTTGGGGGTGGGGGGGTGGGTGGGGGGGGGTGGGGGTTGGTGGGGTGGGGGGGGTGGGGGGGGGTGGGGGGGTGGGTTTGGGGGGGGGGTTGGTGGGGGTGGGGGGGGTGGGGGGGGGGTGGGTGGTGGGGGGGGGTGTTGGGGTGGGGGGGGGGGGGGGGGGGGGGTGGGGGGGTGGGGGTGGGGGGGGGGGGGGGGGGTGGTTGGGGGGGTGGGGGGGGGGGGGTGGGGGTGGGGGGGTGGGGGGGGGTGGGGTGGTGGGTGGGGGGTGGGGGTGGGGGGGGGGGGGTTGTGGGGTGGGTGGTGGTGGTTGTTGGTGGGTTGGGGGTGGGGGGGGGGTTGTGGGGGGTGGGGTGGGGGGGTGGGGGGGTGGGTGGGTGGGGGTGGGGTGGGGGGGGGTTGGTGGGGTGGGTGTGTGGGTGGGGGGGGGGGGTGTTGGTGTGGGGTGGGGTGGGTTTGGGGGGGGTGTGGGTGTGGGGGGGGTGGTGTGGGGTTTGGGGGGGTGGGTGTGAGGGGGGGGTGGGGGGGGGGGTTGGGGTGGGGGTGGGTGGGGTGTGGGGGTGGGTGGGGGGGGGTGGGGTGTGGGGGGGGGTGGTTGGTTGGGGGGGGTGGGTGGGTGGGGTGTGGTGGTTTTGTGTGGGGGTGGGGGGTGTGGGTGGGGGGGGGTGGTGGGGTGGGGGTTGGGTGGGGGGTGGGTGGGGTGGGTGGTGTGGGGGGGGGTTGGGGGGGGTGGGGTGTTGGTGGTGGTGGGGGGGGGGGGGTTGGGGGTGTTGGGGTGGTGTTGGGGGGTGGGGGGGGGTGTGGGTGGTGGGGGGGTGGGGGGGGGGGTTGGGGGGTGGGGGGGGTGGGGGTGGGTGGGTTGGTGGGGGGGGGGGTGGGGGGTTGGGGGGGTGGGGGGTGGGGGGGGTGGGGGGTGGGGGGGGGGGGGGTTTTTGTGGAGTTTAGTGGGGTTTGTTAGGTTTGGGGGTGAAAAATTGGGTTTGGAAGGGGGGGGTAGGTGGTTTTGGGTTTAAAAGGGGAAAGGGTTTGGTTTAAATGGAATTTGGGGGGGGGTGGAAGAGTTGTTGGGGGGATGGTTTTTTTAGGGGGTTTGGGGGATTTGGGAGGTGGTTTAGTTTGAAGGTTTTGGGGGGAAAAGAAATTTTTTTGGGGGGGAAAGTTTTTGGGTTTGAGGGGAAAAGTTGGAAATTTAAAAGAAGGGTGGGTTTTTTGGGGTGTTTTTAAGGAAGGAGGTTTGGGGGTTTTGGTTGGGGGGGGGTTTGGAAAAATTTTTTGGGGGGGGGTTGGTTGGGGTGGTGGTTTTGGGGGGGGGGTGGGAGGGGTAAAAATGTTTTTTGGGGGGATGGATGTTGGGGGGTTTTTAATGGGATAGGGGTTTTGGGGTGGTATTAGGGGGTTGGTTTTTTGGGGGTGGGGTTTTTGGGGGGGGGGAGGGGTTTTTTATTGTGAAAGGAAAGGGGGGATTAGGGAGAAATTTTAGGGATTATTTTGGGGGAATGGAATATTATTTAAAGAAAAATTTATTAGGGGAATGGAATGTTTTTATTGTTTGGAAGGGTTTTGGGAAAGGGTTTAGAGGGGAAAATTTTAGGGGAAAAATGGAATATATATTTGGGGGAATGGAAGTTATTGGGGAAAAATGGAATATGATTAGGGGAGAAAAGGAATATGTAGGGGAGGGGGAGAAGGGAATTTTTTTGGGTGAAATGGGGTTTTATAGATTAAATGGAATATTAGTTTGAGAATGGAAAGGGGAAGGGGGTGAGGGTTTGGGGGTTTTTAGGTGAGAATGGGGAAAATTTTGGGGGAGAGTGGAAAAAGGGGGTTTGGGGGGGAGAGTGGGAAAGTTTATGTTAAAAGGGGAAAGGAGGAATTGTATTTAGTGGAATGGAATTTTATTAGGGGGAGAATGGAAATTTATTTTTGAAAAGGAATAAATTTAGGTGAGGGAAAGGAAGTTTTTGAGAAAGGAAAAAGGGATTTATTGGGGAAATGGGGAATTAAAAGTGGTTTTTAGGGGTGGGTGGGGAAAGGGTTTTTGGGGTTTGGGGGAATATTTATTAGGTGAAAATTTTGGAAATATTTTGTAAAGAGTTTTTTTGGGATAATTTTTGGGGAAAAATTGGGGGGAAAGGAAATTTGGGTTTGGGAAATGTGTATTGGGGGTGAGAAAGGAATATTAGGGAGGTGAGAAGGGGAAAATTAAAAGGGAGTTTAGAATGGAAAAATTTGGGGAGAATGGAATATGGATTTGGGGGGAGAATTTAAAAGTTATTAGGGGGTAGAATTGGGAAAATTTTAAGGGGGGGGAGAATGGAAAGTTTTATTAAATGAGAATTGGGAAAATTTTGGTTTGGTGGAATTGTATTAGGGGGAATGGAATTTTATTAGGGGAGAATGGAATATGTATGTAGGGGAAATGGGAAAATTAGGGGAGGGGGGAGAAGGGGGAAAATTTTGTGTTGGGAAATTTAAGGGGGAAAATTTTTTGGGGTGGGGAAAAAAATTTATGAGGGGGAGAAATTTGGGAAAATTATTTGGGTGAGAATTGGGAAAATTTTAATAGGGGAGGAAAAGAATATTGGTTTGGGGGAAATGTGTATTTTTTGGAAGGGAAAAAGTATTTTGGGGGGAGAAAAGGTTTTTTATTTTTTAGGGGGGGAAAAATGAAATGTTTTGTAGGTGGGGAATTTAAATTTTTTAGGGGAGAATGGGAAAAAAGGGATGTTTGGGAAAGGAATGGAAATGGAAAAATTTGGTTTAGAATGAATGTTATTAGGGGAGAAAGGAATATGTAGGGGAGAATGGGAATATTATTTGGGTAGAATGGGAAAATTTTTTGGTAAATTTGGGGAAGGGGGGAAAGTTTTATTTAAGGGGGGAATGGGGGTTTATAGGAGAAAGGAATTTTTTTAAATTTTTTAGGGGAAATGGAATGGTATAGGTGAGAATTTGGGGGGGGGTAAAAGGGTTTTTGTATGGAAGGAAAAAAAGGGGAATTTGTATTAGGGGAGAATTTGGGAAAGTGTAGTAGGGGGGGAGAAGGAAGGGGTTATTTGGGGAAAAATGGGAATTTTGTATTTAAGGGGGGGTAAGGAAATTGGGGGTTGGTGGGGTATTTGGGGGAGAATGGAGGGGTTTTAAAAGTTAAATGGTGAGAAAGGAGGTTTTATGTAAGAAGGTTTTGGGTTTTAAAGGGGGAAAATGGGGGTATTTTAGGGAGAATGGTATTTATTTGGGGGGGAAATGGGGTTTTTGATGGTGGAGGAATTTTAAGGGGGTGGAAAATTGGAAGGGGTTTTAGGGGGTGAAATTGGGAATTGTATGGTTTGGTAAATGAAATTTGGTTTTTTTAGGGGGAGAATGGAATTTAGGGGAGAAAGGAAAAGAGGGTAAAAATTTGGGGTAAATGGAATTTTAAAATTTTATTGTGGTTTTGGAATTAGGGGTGAGAAGAATTGATTTAGGGGGAAATTTGGTATGTATTAGGGGGAGAATGGAATGTTTTTAAATTTTGGGAGAATGGAATAAGTATATGGGGGAAAAAAGGAAAGTTATTAGGGGGAAATGGAAAATAAAATTTTTGTGAAATGGAATATTTTAGGGGGGAAAAGGAATTTTTGTGGTGGAATATTATATAGGTAGAATGGAAAATTTATGGGGTAAATTAAATTATTAGTGAGAAGGAATTTATTAGTGAAAATTTGAATGGAAGTAGGGGGGTTTAGTAAAAGGAATTAAAGTGAGAATTGTATTAGTGAGAAGGGAAATTATTAGGTAAATGGAATTTATGTAGTGAAAGAATTTAAAATTTGGGAAATGGAATATTATTAGGGGGGAATGAATGTTTTTAGTGAAATGGGGAAAAGTATTATTTAAATGGAAAGTTATTTAGTGAGAAGAAAAATTTTTAGTGAAAAAGGGGAAAATTTTAAGTAGAAATTTTATTAGGTGAAATGGAAAATTATTGGGGAAAAGGAATTTATAAGTGAGAATGGAAAATTTTTTGTGAGAATGGTGTTTAGGTGAGGGGAAAAGGGGAAATTTTTATAGTGAGAATGGAATTTTTAAGGTTTTTTTTAAAATTTTTAGGTTTTGTTTGGAATTTTTGGGGGGGTTTTTGGAAATGTGTTTTTTTGAGAGGTTTTTTGGGGTTTTTTGGGAAGATGTTTAGGAAAGGGGTTGTTTTGGTGGAAGGGGGTTTAGGGTGGAATGGGTTTGTTGAGGGAATTTTTAAGGGGGGTTTTTTTGGGGTTTTTTTGGTTTTGTTTGGTGAAAGGGTTTGTGATGGGGGTTTTTTTTGGGTTGTTTGGGGGTTTTTGGGGTTTTGGGGGGGGGGGGTTTTATTGGGGAGGGTTTTGGGGGGGTTGTTTGAGGGGGTTGGGGGTTGGGGGTTTTGGGTGGAAAATGGTGGGGGGGGGTTAGAAGGGTTTGGGGGGGATGGGGTTATTATGGGTTTAAAGGATTTTGGGGATAGGGGGTTTTTGGGTTGGTTATGGGGGGTTTTTGAGGGAGGGTTTTTAGGGGGGGGTGATGAAATGTTTTGGGGGTTGTTTTGGAGGGTTTGGGGTTGTTTTTAGTGTGTTTGGGGGGTGGGGGGGTTTTTTTGGGGTGGGGGTTTTGGTGGGGTGGGGGTGTTATGGTTTGGTTTGGGGGTGGTTTGGGGGGGGGTATGGGGTTGGTTTTTTGTGGTGGGTTTTGGGGTTGGGGGGGGGGTTTTTTTTGGGGGGGTTTTTGGGGTTTTTTGGGGGGGGGTTGGTTTTTTGGTTTTGTGGGGGGTTGGGTTTTTTTGGGGGGTGGGTTTTATGGGGGTTGTTGGGTTTTGGTGGTTTGGGGGGGTTTTTTTTGGGGGGGGGGGTTGTTGGGTTTTGGGGGATGGGGGTGGTGGTGGGGGGGGGGGGTTTTTGGGTGGGGGGGGGGGTGGGGGTTTGGGGGTTTTTTGTGGGGTTTGGGGGGTATTGGGGGTTTGGGGGTGGGGGGGGTGTTTGGGTGGGGGGGGGTTTTTTGGGGGGTTTGGGGGTGGGGTTTTTGTGGGGTGGTTTTTGGGTGTTGGGGTGGGGGGGGGGTGTGAGGGGGGGGGTTGGGGTTGGGGGTGGGTGGTTGTTTGGGTGGGGGGGGGGGTTTTTGGGTTTTGGGGGGGGGTTTGAG
>JAMYXO010002008.1:0-26002 GCA_033310375.1 Conus canariensis
AAGTGTTACTGAGGGTGTGGTACTTGTAGCACGTGTTACACAGCAGTGTGCGTAATCAGAGCACCCTCAGTTATGGAATTTATATGTAGTGCGTAGTATAACGGCTGCCTGTAAGTGCCTGCGTTAAGGTCGTGTGAAGCAGCGTTAGACCAGGTTGATTAATGTAACCTGTGATTGTTGATGTATTTAAAAGTTGATGTTGTTGGGATGGAAGTTTTGGTGTGCATCGAAAGTAACAGTAGGACAGAATGAGTGATGGGAAATTGGATTGTTATAGGTAGGGTGTGGCTAAAACGCCGATCGAGTGAGAAGTTGTTGTTTGTTTTAACCTGTAGTTAAAACTTAGGCAGGGGGGTGTGTCACCGATCGGCGGTACTAAATCAGCACGTCCATGTGTTTAAGAGTAGTGGTGGTTCAAGGTAGAGAGCGTGTGCGCGTATGCGTGCGAGCGTGCATGTATGCGTGCATGTATGTGTGCTTGTGTGTGTGTGTGTGTGTGTGTGTGTGTGTGTGTGTGTGTGTGTGTGTGTGCACGTGCGCGCGCGCGCGGGGTGAGACTGGGGTTTAGTTAGCTGGGGTTAGGCTAAGTTCCTCGGGGTTAGGTAGTAAGGTTAGGCTAGGTAGGGGGGCAGGTGAAGTAGGACATACAGTATTTTTGCCTTCCAGTCTTCATTTATTGAGGGAGTGGTAGGAGGAGGTTGGTTTCGTTCCCGATTGTTACCCTTTTGCTACTTTGGTTCTACACCAGAGAAGGCGGGGCAGGATATCGGTTGTTGTTGTGTTGTCAAGTCTGTGAGTTGTGGTGGTAAATTGTCGTGTTGTTGCACGAGCAATAACTAGTCCGTTGGTCAGGCGTGTCAGCTCTGCGGAGGGATACACTGCTCTGACCAATCGTTGTTTTGTGTGGTGAGTAGAGTTCGCTTGATTCCGACCAGGGCGGAATGCGTTGGGGTAGCTTCACTTCGGTCCCTGGTGTTCGGAGTGGACGTACTCCTTGTAGGTGCGGCGGCAGCGCCGTTAGTTTTTGAAGAGTGACTTCAAGTCATAGTTAGGGCCAGGTCCTCGTCGGGTTTGGGTGCCCTTGGCCTGTGCTGAGTCGGTGTCGTCCTTGTTGGCAGCCACTGTCGGCCAGTTGCAGAACTGGTGTGGTTGATCGTCTGTATGTCCAGGTTGGTGATCTGTTAGGTTCGTTGTGTTGTAGTTCGTCGTGTTGTCTTGTATTATGGCGAGTTGTACTGTAGTTGTCTCATGTTGGGATTAGTTGTATTATGTTCGTTGCGTATACTGGTTGTCTGGTATGATGTCGTCTTGGTTCCGCGATTGAAATTTGTTGTCAGCCGGTTTGAGTTGTCACCTCTTTCCTGTATATTTTTGTAAGTAATGTACATAGTGGTTCCTGAGTTCGATTTTCTCCGGACAATTTGGCTAGACAATGTGGGTTCAATATAATGACCATTGATGGACAGTGATGTAGATATTGTTTGTGGTTAGTTCATGGTAATGTCAGTGGGTTCAATAAGAGGGTAGTACGAGGTTGCATTTGGTTGAGGATCATAATATGAGTCAGGTGCAGATGTGTCTGCGTGAATCATAGAGGGGTTTGATGATTGTGCTCAATCTCAGTTGTAAATAGTAGGAGTTCGTTGAAATTGATTAACGATTCCGGAGTTGACCTGCACAGCATTGGAATCGGTTAACTGTGTAGTAGGGCTAAGGCCAATTTGTGGTCGAGTGGTTATACTGGAGTACGGTCGTGACTATTCAACTTATATTGGTGTCTTGTCACTTTCGTTACGAGTCATGGTTCTCGACGCGGGTGTCGTGCGCGTGCAGACTGTATCTGTGGCGTACGCATTTGGTACAGGACAGTGAGTCCATATGGTTAGAAGTTTTGTAAGAAAGTGACAGTCGTCACACGTGCAGGGATGTATGTATTTGTGACAGAACGGGGTTGGAGAAAGATATCTTAGGTTGTGGGGAGGCAACCCAGTTATGAATTTTAGTAAGCAGAGAGAAGGGAAAGGTAAAGTTTAAGGCGAGTAGCTTAGCAGTTGATAGGATAAAAACGGATGATGTGCAGCATGTAATATTGTATGAAGTGTGGTTGTGTTGGCATAACGAGGATTAACCACTGGGTTATCTGACAAGAGATGACCTGAGAGTGAGGTGCTGGATGGAAATTTTGGCGAACAAATCATGTTGTTTTTGATATATGGTTGTAACTGACAGTGCAAAGAGGGGTAATAATGTGAAGGATTGTGGCTGCGAGCCGATTCTCTTGTGTGAACATGCTGGAACTGTGAACCGCTAAAAATTGATGTTTTTTTTGTTTTTTTTCCCCTCTGAGAGATGTGTATTACTACTGGTTATTGTATGGAGACATTTCCTTGTGAAATTGGCCATTTCCTAGATTATTTAGTATGTCGTAAGGGGGCCATGGAGTCCGTGTTGGATCGCTTAGATTGGTTTATTTCTCCGAGAATTGGGTGTGATTCATAATTTCATATGTAATAGCGTGGATGGGCTCAGGGAGAATATGGTTTTACCGCTGTTGTAAGGGTTGGCAGGAAATGGGTCTGATAACCCCAAAGTGAGTAATGGGTTGGGGGATGTGTTCGAAATTCAAGGGGTCACTCTCATGCCCGAGTGGGAAGTAGGCAAGGGAGATGGAGAGTTAAAGCTTTACCAAGTAGCCTATGTGCCTTGATGACTCGGGTAGTAGCAACACTACAGTAGTGGCCTCCAGTTGTGTCAGCAGGTATCCTGCTCTGTCCTGAGGCTGGGGCCAGATCACCGCAGTCTACTGCCGCGTGCCGGCAGGTGAGCGGCGCTTTCCAGTGCCTGTTGTTTCCCCGGGAGAGGGAGACCACCCAGGCCGTCTGCCTTCTGTGGGCAGCTCTCCTCCGGCTACCGGTGCTCTTCCGGGAGTTCTCCGGCACTGGTTCCTCGTCCCTGTTTAGGCGTCCTGTGAGAGGGCGCTGCACCAGGCCTTTTTCCACCCTTGGTGTCCGGCGGGGCCTTCAGAGGAGGAAGCGTCCTACGAGCCCCGGACCCGTCGAGAGGGCGTCGGGTGTGTGTGCGTTGGGTGTCGTGCCCATCGCGGGGAGGACTCAGACTGCGGGAAGCCACGGTCAGCGCCTGGGTGCAGAGTCTTCGGGGAGGGTGTCGGCCCGCGGAGGAGCCACGGACAGCGCCGGGGTGCAGTCTTCCGGGGAGATGTCAGCCTGTGAGGGGCCACGTACAGCGCCGAGGACTGGAGCTTTCCGGGCCGGGATGGGTTGTCCCATGTTTGTGGTAGAAGGGGTGTAGCGTTAGGCGGTAGGGTTAGGGGTGTTAGCTACTGCCTCCTTTTAGGACGTAGTGGCCGGCACAGTGTAGGGTACTTGTCGTTGCCTCCCTTAGGGACGCAGCGACCAGTTTGGTAGTGGTTCCGGGTTAAAAGAGAAGGGTGAGTCCTGGGGAGAGGTGTGGGTGGTAGCAGTCGTTAAGAGATTAGAGTCCCTTTGGTAAATCCTTGTCCCTATTAGTTAGTCACCACGTGTGCGGGCTATCGCTGTGTCCCCAGGTCACAGTGATATACTGTAACTGGTGTTTTAGGTTAGGTTAGGGTCTTCCAGGTCATTATAGTAGAGTAGGGTGAGTCAGCGGGAATTGGGATACTTGTGTGCAGTTGTGGATGTGCGTGAGTGGTGGCGCCATGGAGTGTGTGTGAAATAAAGAAGCGTGCGTGATTGTAAAACTGTGTTAGTGTGCTGTGTTGTCTGACCTAGTGTGTGATAGGCGTGGGTAAGGGTGGTAGGGCCGTCCGGCTTAGCGACCGTGACACTTTGGTGGAGATGCGGGGTACTTAGGTGGTTCTGGGTAGGTGATAGGTAGCTAGAAGGGAGGTAGGGGGGGTGTTGTGTCCGGTGTGTACGTTGTGTGAAATGTAAGTGGGTGGTTGGTGGGAGCGTACCAGTACCCTGGGAGGTGGTACGTAGTGTCCCTGTTCACTTCAGGCAGGTTACCATTGGCACTGGGCAGGGCACTTGTGTTGGTGTGAATGGGGTGGCGCTACCGTGTGGGTGAGGTATGAATGGTCAATAAACTTTGAGTGGTTGTTGAAAGTGTGAGTGATTACACCGTACAGTGTAGGTGAGGTGCCGGAGGGTACCAGGTGTCTTTTGTGTCCCTTACATATGGTATACCCCAGTGAGTAGGTAGAGTGGTACCCGGCCCGTGACTGTGCACACTGTGTGCTCGGATATCCTGTGGGGATTAAGGGCAGTGTAAGCCCAGGTGACTGTGTGTGGGAAGCACGAGGGTGCGCAGTGTTGTGGCATAGGGTATGCTGTGAGTGCACCTGGACTTGAGGGGTGCAAGTGCACTGTGATCGTGTGGGTGCGGCCTACCAGAGACAGTGAGGCCTGTGACTGTGGGTAACTGGTGCGCATGCACAGTGGACAGTGGACACACGGTGTCACGTGGTTCAGTCCGTGACCAGACAGTGCATTGGTAGTATTGTATGGGTTGGAGCCCCTGTGGGTATATGTATGAGGTACACAAGTGTGGGTGGAGTTATGCTTGGTGCGTGACACATTGAGAGTATCGTGTACTTGTGCTGAGTTGCTTCAGGGGCTAGTGCGTAGTCAGGAACCTCCAGTTGCGCTCAGATCGCATACTGTCCGTTGCTAGCTCTGTGGTGGTAGGGGTACCCTATGTCTAAACACACCCGAGCTCATCCGCAGTACGACCCCGATAGTGTCATGGATCCACAGGCCTCTATGGTGGATACCAAACCTAAGGTTAGTGACCAGGATGCGGGGGTGGATCGAGAACAGGGGACGGGGGCTTATGCAAAGTTTGCCAAGTTGGGAGCGGCGATGGGTTTAGCTGGGGGAGACCTCGCCAAGTTCGTCACGGACTCGGTACGTAATGAGGATGAGAAGACAGCGAGAGAAGTAGAATTGGAGCTCCGGATGGAGGAGAAAGTGAGGCAGAAGATGAAGGATGAGAGGGAGCTAGAAATGCAGCGGACGCAGATTGAAGAGAAGGCTGCTAGGCATAGGGAGTTAGAGATGCAGCAGAGGAAGATAGAAGAGGAGAAAGCTGCTAAGCAAAGGGAACTAGAGATGAAGCAGAAGAAGATCGAAGAGGAGAAGGAAAGGTTAAAGCAGAAGGATGAAGAGGAGAGGGAAAGGTTAAAGCGGAAGGATGAAGACGAGAAAGCAGCGAGACAGATGGAACTGTAACTGCAGAGGAATAAGATGGAGGAAGAAAGGGCAATAAGGGCAGTTGAAGCTCAAGCACGGCAAGCCGAGTTAGATCTCAAGAGACGAAGAGATGAAGCGGAGTTAGAGGCAAGAGAGCGAGAGCTAATCATACAAGAGAGACAGGCCTTAGATGAAGCAGCGCATAGGAAACGCTTGATTGAGGTGGAGGAAACGAAGCATGTCCACCTTGAGCCGTTAGGAGAGAACGACGACGTGGACGCTTTCATCGCCCAATTTGAGCGTGTAGCCCAGATGTGCAAGTGGAGCAAGACCTCATGGCCCACACGTCTGATGTCTCTGCTGAGAGGGAAGGCTAGAGAAGCGGTGATGCGGTTAAGTGCGGATGAGTTAGGCGACTATGATCAGATAAAGGGCGCCCTGTTAAGCCACTTTAGGCTAGATGCTGAGGCCTACCAGGAAAAGTTCAGAAGCATCAAGAAGGACGCTGCTGAGACTTTCGGCCAGATGCTGGGAAGGATGAAGCGGTGGTTTTCCCTCTGGTGTGCGGCAGCGGGCAAGGATGAGAGTGTGGCAGAGGATGTAAAGGATCTGCTTTTCCAAGAACAGTTTTACCAGCTGCTGTCCCCAGAGTTCACGATCGAGGTCCGGAAGACATGCCCGAAAACTGTTGAACAACTTGCAACGGAAGCTACTGTTTTAGCAGAGGCCAAAAGATTGGGGAGGAAGTCGAGGCAAGACCGAACAGTTAACCAGCCCAACCTGGGTAATCGGCGCGAAACAGTAGGGAGCCAGCCCACACAGATCCCAACAGAGTGATGGTACACTGCAGCAGCTGGACAGGAGATCAGAAGGACCTAGATCGACCATCATCTGTTTCAACTGCAAGAAGCCAGGCCACATCGCTAGGAAATGCCCTGAGCCCCATTCTGTTGGAGCTGTTCATTGTTGTGACCAGCCCCAAGCTCGAGTAGTCCCTACGTTGTGTCGCCCATGCGCTGAGCAGCGGTACGAGCCTGCGTGCATCATAGAAGTTAACGGGTCTCCGGCCAATGGATTACGGGACACTGGTGCCGGACACACCGTAGTGGCCAAGTGGTTAGTACCGGCAGATGCGTACACAGAGACAGTCCCAGTAGTGTTGGCTGAGTCCAGATGTAGGTCTGTGTTGCCTGTGGCGGTAATAGAGTTGAAGTCACCATTCATCGCGGGGAAGTTGGAGGTTTTGGTCATGAATAGCCCTGTGCAGGAAGTCCTGATCGGAAACTTCGCAAAGAGAGTAGGAGATCCTGGTTGGACACGTGTGCCTGTATACGCAGACCCGGCGTTGGTAGGGGCAGTGCAGACACGCGCGCAGAGAGCCAGGGAGCAGCAAGAACCTGTACCACTGCCCGTCGAGGAATGCGTTCTGAACACCTCTACCCAGCAGTTAATTCAGATGCAGGACCAGGATGAAACCCTGAGGAAGGCTCGGAGTGCGTGTGAAGCAGGGACGCACTTCCACACCAAGTTTGGACGAGTCGAGTACGCTCGGAAGTCTGGTGTACTGGTCCGGCGGTTTGAGGGTCCCAAGGACGTAGCGAGTCAGATCTGCGTCCCAGCTGAACTACGGACCACGGTGATGAAGCTAGCCCACGACGTACCCATGTCTGGTCATTTAGGTACCACCCGAACCAAGGAGCGAGTTGGTCGCCATTTTTATTGGCCAGGCATGCATGCTGACATTCGTCGGTACTGCCAGTCATGCTTCCAGTGTCAGCGTACTGTGGACAAGGGAAGAGTCTCAAGAGTTCCCCTCGTGAGGATGCCACTGATGCGTGAGCCGTTCGAGCGGGTTGGGATGGACATCATTGGTCCCATCGTTCCAGCATCCCAGAATGGGTACAGATACGTGTTGGTGACGGTCGACTTTGCGACAAGATATCCGGAAGCAGTCCCTCTTCGCCAGATCACGAGTGAGTCGGTGGCAGAGGCAGCGTTCAACATGTGGACACGAACGGGAGTCCCTGGGTCGGTACTGACTGACAGAGGAACCCAGTTTACTGGTCAGATCATGCAGGAGGTCTACCGACTATTAGCCATTCGGGGTCTGACTACCACACCATACCATGCGCAGTGCAATGGATTGGTGGAACGCTTCAACGGTACTCTGAAGCGGATGCTGCGCAGACTATGTCAGGAGAAACCAGGTGATTGGGATCGGTGGATACCAGCACTGCTGTTTGCGTACCGAGAGGTCCCACAAGAGAGTACCGGTTTTTCGCCTTTTGAGCTGCTATATGGACGCCAGGTGCGCGGGCCGATGCAGATATTGAGAGATCTGTGGTTACAACCGGAAAGGCAAGAGCTCCGTACAGCGGCAGAATACGTCGTCAACTTGAGGAACAAGATAGCTGAGTCATGCGAGCTGGCAAGGGAGAACTTGGCAAGGGCAGCGTATAGGTACAAGCGACATTTTGACTTGAGGGCGAAACCCAGGAAGATAGCTGTGGGGTCCAGAGTACTAGTACTTCGGCCGACCAAGCAGAACAAATTGGAACTGGCATGGAGGGGTCCCTATACAGTACTAGAAAGAGTGGGTGAAGCAGATTACCGCATAGCAGTAGGGGGAAAGACGAAGATTTTCCACGCAAACCTACTAAAGTCATTCATCGAGCGCGCTGCAGATCCAACAGCCTCGGTAGCTGCGGTTGTTGTGCCGGAGGAGCCTGAAGAGGAAACAGTAACTCCCTTGATGAGCAAGGACATTCCTACCATTCCCTTGGAGGCCACAGAAGGCCCTAAAGATGTGGTAGTACTTGCTGAAGACCAGCACTTTACTAGGAAGTTGCACGAGTTAGTGGCCGAATTCAAGGAAGTACTGACTGATGTGCCCTCATGCACAAACCTAGAAACGTGCAGCATCAAGTTGACGTCAGACATCCCTATCAGGTCGAAGCCATACCCAGTGCCTTTTGCGCAACGAGAGACGGTTAGGGAGGAGGTTAAAGCCATGATCAGGATGGGTGCGATTGAGCCATCGACGTCGCCATACTGCTCACCCATCGTACTAGTTAAGAAGAAGGATGGGAAGATCAGGTTTTGCGTGGATTTCAGGAGGTTGAATCGCATCGTACAGTTCGATGCTGAACCCATGCCGGATATCGAATACCTGTTTGCCATCCCCCACCGGGTCTGCCTGGGGGACCTGGGTGGGGTGTCTTATTTTTAGTTCTCAGGGTCACCCTCTTGTGCCCCTTGAGGGTGGGACTTTGTTTTAAGTGGGCTTTCTTTTTCTCTGTTTTTTTGTGTTTTTTCTGCCTACCCATGGTTCTTTCACCTGCATTTCTCTTTCAACATTCTCCTTATTAATCTGCAGTTTTCTGTTTTGTCTATCTTCTGCCTTTACGGATCTTTATCCTATTCTTTTCCTTTTTTCACAAGTCTTCTGTAGCACTTTCTATTTTCTCTGTGGCCTCTTGGTCCACCGTGTTGACCGTGCGGTGCGGCCCGTGTCGGGGGAGAATGGTGTCCTGGTGGTTGAGAGGGACTCGGAGTAGGATCCGCGCCCCTCAACACGCCACTTTGGCCCGGACTTCCCCTAGACGGGGGGCAGCATGGGGCCCAATGCTGTCAACCGGTCGCCTTCACAGTGTGGGCATGGCATGGGTCAAACCGTGTGCCACGTTGCTTGTCCTGGAAGCCAGGTGAGTGGCCTCCTGTCCGTTCCCGGCAGTTGGTCATGAGCCTGGTGGATGGGGTGGAGCGCGTGCCACGCGGTGTATACCTGCACTATAACCCTGGTGTTTCCCTTTGCTGGAGGACCGCTTAGGGGCATCGCCCTTGTGGGCACTCGATGGCGGGTGGGGAGTAGGGGAGGTGAAGTTCTTTTTCTTTCATTATGACATCTAAACAACTACCCCCTAACAAAAAGAGAAGAAATGATGATGGACATGGCACGCTTATGGACGAGACTATGAATAGAGATTCAGATTCAGATAATGAGATAAGAGAAGTGGCAAAGAGAAAGGGTATCCAAAGCACATGGCCAAGCTTCCTTTTAGTGGAAGCAAAAGATCCGAAAGAATCCATTGCTCGGATTTCTCCGTTCGCTGTTTGCAAGTGGTTCGAGGGAGTTTCGTCCACAGGATTTAAAATGATCAAAAGACTCCGATCTGGTAGTTACCTTGTTAACTGTGCTACGGAAGCGGCGTCTCGGTTGCTACTGAAAAGGGATGGTTCTCAACTCATGCAGATCACAGTTAAGGTTTCCATTCACCCCTTTCTCAACTACTCGAAAGGGGTAATCAGATGTGTTGACTTGGCTGGAGTTGCTGAATCAGAAATTCGGACTGAGATGGAAAGTCAGGGTGTTCTGCAGGTCCATAGAGTTAAAATCTCTAAAGGAAGTGACTTAATCGAAACCAACACGCTATTCTTGACTTTTGCTATGCCATCTCCCCCAGAGTTTGTCAAAGTGGGTTATGTCCGAGTGAAAGTTACGCCTTTTGTACCATCTCCTTTGCGGTGTTTCAAGTGCCAACGCTTTGGGCATTCCAGCCGAGCTTGTCGGGGTCAGGAGATCTGTCGTGACTGTGGACAGAAGAAGCATGATGAATCTTGTATAAATGCTGTATACTGTGTCAATTGTAAGGGTGACCATCCAGCAAATTCAAAAAGTTGTCCAGTGTGGAAAAAGGAATGCGAGATTCAGAAAGTAAAGATTGAGAGGAAATGTTCCTTTCTTGAGGCTAGAAGGTTAGTGGAGGCCAGGACTCCTTCGGCTGCGACTTATGCACAGAAGGTGGTTAACGATTCTGCGAACCGGTCATCGGGTGATGATCTGGGAGCAGCTCCATTCACTGCTCTGGAGAAGAAATTGACAGAATTGTTGTCATCGGTTTTGGATCGGCTTACTATACTTGAACAATCAGTTGAGGTTTTGTCTCAGAAATGCAATAGTGTTCCGTCCAGCAGTGTACAACAGGCTTCAGCCCCTGCTGGTGAGGGAAGAAGTGTTTCAGTTGTACAAAGTGCTGTGGATCAGAGGTCAGGGGTGAAGGATCGGAGGAAAGAGATGTCCCCTCGCTCACAGGCCAATAACAGCAGTACGAGACAGGCACGCAGTGAGGAGCGTCCTTTTCGGACTCCAGACCCTCCTAGGGGAAAATCTCGAAGTCAGGTATTTGGTGCAGCAGGTTTCAGTCCAGTAAGAGCAAATTCCAAGCATGGCAACAAACAACTTAGAAATTTATCAGGAGCATCGGCTTCTGACCTTGTCTTGAAGAACCGTTTTAGTTCTTTGGTGGACAGTGAAGTTTCTGGAGAAGAGGGCTGATAGATATTCTTTTAACAACCAAACATGGACATACTCCAGTGGAACATAAGGGGAGTTAAAGCAAATTGTCGGGACCTTGAGCTATTATTGACAGAGTATAGATCTTCGGTAATTGCTCTTCAGGAAACCCTTTTAACTGCAAGTAAGAAGCATGAGATTCCTGGTTTCTCCTGCTTACTCAAGCCAGCTTCTGCAGACTTTTCAAGGAGAGGCGTTTCTCTTTATATTCATAATTCGGTACTACATACAGAAATTCCACTTCAGACGGATCTGGAGGCAGTGGCAGCTCGTATCTCGTTAAACAAGGTCGTTACGATATGTTGTTTGTATCTGTCTCCATCTTCTGTGATTTCGAAGAGTCAGTTGGATGGTTTAATTTCTCAGCTCCCTCGCCCATTTCTTTTATTGGGTGACTTGAATGGCCATTCTCCACAGTGGGGAAGTAACTGCACCAATTCTCAAGGGAAAGTTCTTGAGGATTTTATATCGGATCATGATCTCTGTCTTCTGAATTCAGGCTCACCGACCTTTTGTTCTCCTTCTGGTTCTTTGACTCACTTGGATTTGTCCATTTGCGACCCTTCCTTATTTTTGGACTTAGAGTGGCAGGTTCATTCAGACCTAAGCGGGAGTGATCACTTTCCGATTTTTATTTATTTTACAAAGCAAATGCAGGAGTCCCCTCGGGAAACATGGAAGTTTCGCTCTGCAGATTGGAGTCTTTATCAGCAACAGATTTTAAGTAGACTGCCTATGAATCTGTTGCGGAGTTATGATGATCCTGTTTTGCAGTTCACTAAAGTGATTGTAGAGAGTGCTAAGGAAGCTATTCCCAAGTCCCGTGATAAACCAAATGATGTTAAGACCCTTGGTATGATAAAGAGTGCAAAACTTTGAAGGGTAAGAGAAAAGGTGCTCAAAGACTTTTTGCTAGGTTTCCTATGGTGGGGAACAAAGTTAAACATCAGGCGTGTAGGGCTAAGTGTCGGTATACTTTTAAAACTAAGAAGAAAGAATCTTGGAAAAAAATTTGTTCAAATCTGTCCTTTAAGGTCAATTCAAGGAAAGTCTGGAAACTAATCCGTAAGATTAAGGGAAAGTCGGTTACATCAGTTATAAAATGTTTGCAAGTAAATGGATCGATTATTACTAATAAAAAGGAGGTTGCTAACTTGTTAGCTGTTACTATCCATCAAAATTCGTCAGCTGATCATTATTGCAAGGAATTCCAGCGTATCAAAAGATCAGCAGAGTCAAAATCTTGTTCCTTCGTGCCAGATAGTTCTGAGGATTACAACTGCGTTTTCAGCATGGATGAGTTAAAGGACGCCATTTTGAAAGCCAACAACTCAGCTCCTGGACCAGATGACATTCATTATCAATTTATTCAACATTTGCCAGCTGAGGGTTTAAAGGTGTTGTTGTCTCTGTTTAATCATGTTTGGTGTTCAGGGTATTTTCCACCTTCTTGGAGAGAGGCGGTTGTTATCCCTATTCCTAAACCAGGGAAAGATCATTCGGACCCTAACAACTATCGTCCTATAGCTCTCACTAGTTGCTTATGTAAAACTATGGAGAGAATGGTATATTCTCGATTGTTATGGCAGTTAGAATGTCTGGGGGCCTTAGATGTTTCCCAGTGTGGATTTCGGAACAACCGCAGTACTACTGATCACCTGGTTCGATATGAGTCTTTTATCAGGAATGCTTTGATTAATGGAGAACATGTAGTTTCTATTCTTTTTGATTTAGAAAAAGCTTATGACACAACATGGAGGCATGGAATTCTCCAGGATTTGAAGGCACTTGATTTCAAAGGTAATTTACCAATGTTTATTGCTAATTTTTTGTCTAACAGGCATTTCAGTGTTAGGCTTCATTCGACCTTTTCGGATCCTTTTGAGCAGGAGATGGGTGTCCCTCAGGGTAGCATCCTTTCTCCACTTCTGTTCAATCTCAAGATTAATAACATCGTCCAGTCAGTAAATTCTGGAATTGATAAGTCATTATTTGTTGATGACTTCTCCATCTCTGCCAAGGGGAAAACTTTGGCTGCAGCTGAGCGTCAACTTCAGTTGTGTGTTAATCGTGTTCAGCAGTGGGTTACTGAAAATGGATTTAAGTTTTCAGCTACTAAGACAGAGTGTGTTCATTTCCATAGGAAAAGATCTCAGGTCTTAGAACCAGCTATCAGTCTCAATGGTCAAGTAATTAAAGTTTCCAAACAAGTGAAATTTTTGGGGGTTATTTTTGATAATAAGCTTTCTTTTTGCCTCACATTAAGTACATTAAACAATCTTGCCAGTCAGGTTTGAATGTTTTGAAGGTTATTAGTCACACTGATTGGGGTGCAGACAAGCGAACTTTGTTGCGATTGTATCGGGCTTTGGTGAGACCAAAGCTAGATTATGGGTGTGTGGTATATGGTTCTGCACGAAAATCTTACCTCAAAGCTCTTGATCCAATTCATCATCAAGGACTGCGGATTGCTCTGGGAGCATTTCGCACATCTCCAAAAGAGAGTTTGTATGTTGAATCTGGTGAACCCCCTCTGGAGCTAAGGAGGTTGTGTCTTTCCATGAATTACTATCTGAAACTGAGGGCTAATCCAGAAAACCCTGCCTATGATATTGTCATGAACCCGCCTTTTAGAGCCAAATATGATCTAAAGCCAAATGAGATTCCTCCACTGGGTATTCGTATTTTGCCCCACTTCGGGGCAGCTGGCATTGACCTTGATGCTGTTGATGACGGCCCATTACAGACTGATGTACCTCCCTGGAAAGTCGCCAATCCAGAGATTAATTTATATTTAACTCAATTTCGAAAGGAGGTCACCTCGAGTGCTGCATATAAACAACTTTATCTTGGGCAATGTGAACTTTATCAAGATTTTATCAAGATTTTTACAGATGGTTCTAAAAAAGGTGAGAGGGCTGCAGCTGCCATTGTGTGTGATAACAATTTTCAGAAGCCTACTTTGTTAAGATTGCGGGATTGGTCGTCTGTTTATACTGCTGAACTGAAGGCTTTAAATCTGGCCCTCAGTGCGGTGTCCAGGTCAGATCAGAACGATTTCCTTATTTTATCGGATTCATTGTCGGCATTGTCGGCTCTATCGACAAGAGAAGTTTCACATCCAGTTTTGGCTGATATTCATGATCTTCATACTCGGCTTGTCTCTTCGGGAAAGCATATAGTTTTCTTGTGGGTCCCCAGCCACATGGGAATCTATGGTAACTCAGTGGTGGACAAAGCAGCCAAACAAGCTCTCGGTGCAAGTCTTTCCAGGAGGCCTATGCAGTTTGTTCCTCACTCTGATCTACGTCATAAATCTAGTTTGTATTGTCGTGAACTGTGGCTGAGTGAATGGTGTAATCAAATTCATAATAAATTGTTTAAAATTTGCCCAGATTTAACCAATCCTTTCCCATCGGTGGTATGTAACCGTAAAGAGGAATCGGTTTTGTCACGGTTACATATTGGGCACAGCTATATAACGCACAGTTGGATACTCAGAGGGGAAGACCCCCCATGGTGTGTTGCGTGTGACAGCTTGTTCAGTGTTAATCATTTTTTGACAGAATGTGCTGATTTGATGTGTATCAGAGAGAAGTTCTTTTCCACCAGTGATTTATCAGTTCTTTTTCGTGAGATTTCAGTAGATCTTATTTTTTCTTTTTTGAAAGAGGTAAACTTATTTTATAAAATATAGTGTTTTAATTATGTATACAGGTGTCGTCGGAGTTGAACAGATAATTGTGCTTTTGTCCTCATAAATTTTAAGCGATGTGTTAATACTAGTGTGGGTATTTGTATCTAGAGACTTAGATATGATAGCTGAGGTCCTGATTTGGCTCCTAGTAGTCCGCTGGACCCTATAAACACAAACTAACTAACTAACTATACCTGTTTGCCAAGCTTGGAGAGAAGGTGTTCAGCAAGATCGACCTCGCTAAGGGGTATTGGCAGATCCCGATGAGTAGAGAGGACCGCGCGAAGACTGCTTTTGCTACACCGGAAGGACAATTCCAGTGGAAGGTTATGCCATTTGGACTGTGTACCTCAGGGGCAGTGTTCACGCGCATGATGAGAAAACTATTGCAGCCACTTGAGAGCCCGGATGTCGATAATTTCATTGATGATATCCTGGTGGCCACAGTTGATCAGGACAGCCATATAGAGGTTCTCAGGCGTGTGTTCCAGAGACTCAAGGAATGTTCTTTGTCAGCCCGGCCTTCAAAGTGTGAGCTGGGAGGAAGGGAAATCACCTACTTAGGGCACAGGATAGGTGCAGGGAAAATATGGCCTGAGCAGGATAAAATGACCCGCATTATGGATGCGCCTAGGCCTGAGACCAAACGGCAGGTGCGGGGATTCCTGGGACTAGTGGGGTACTACAGGAAATTTGTGCCCCGGTTTGCTGACATTGCCAAGCCCCTTACTGATCTCACTAAGGGAACAACCAGGCAGGTGAAATGGGACGACGAGTGCGAACGTGCGTTCCAAGCTCTGAAGCAGCACTTCTGCCAACCTCCCGTCTGTAATTTGCCGGTACCAGGTTTGACATTTGTGCTCCAGACTGACGCATCAGAAATGGGAGTGGGAGCTATACTGTGTCAGCAGTACCCTGAAGAGATGCGCCCTGTAGCATGTGCCAGTAGAAAATTAAGCCCTGCAGAGCAGAATTACCCTATAGTAGAGAAGGAGTGTCTGGCAGTGGTGTGGGGAATACAAAAGTTCCAGGTGTATTTGTATGGGACTCCCTTTATTGTCCAGACAGATCATTCCCCACTCCAATACTTGGAAAAGATGAAGTCTACTAGTGGGAGGATCACAAGGTGGGCACTACAGCTGCAGCCATTTCAGTTTACGGTGCAGGCAGTGTCTGGAAAGGACAATGTGGCGGCAGACTTCTTGAGTCGCTTGCCGTAGAGAGAGAGAGAGAGAGAGAGAGAGAGAGAGAGAGAGAGAGAGAGAGAGAAAACCTGAGGGTTCCATTAACCTGTGTCGTGAGATGTGGACATTGTCGAAGCTATGCATGTGTTATCTTTGGTAGAGAATGGCGTAGCAAAGTGTTACTGAGGGTGTGGTACTTGTAGCACGTGTTACACAGCAGTGTGCGTAATCAGAGCACCCTCAGTTATGGAATTTATATGTAGTGCGTAGTATAACGGCTGCCTGTAAGTGCCTGCGTTAAGGTCGTGTGAAGCAGCGTTAGACCAGGTTGATTAATGTAACCTGTGATTGTTGATGTATTTAAAAGTTGATGTTGTTGGGATGGAAGTTTTGGTGTGCATCGAAAGTAACAGTAGGACAGAATGAGTGATGGGAAATTGGATTGTTATAGGTAGGGTGTGGCTAAAACGCCGATCGAGTGAGAAGTTGTTGTTTGTTTTAACCTGTAGTTAAAACTTAGGCAGGGGGGTGTGTCACCGATCGGCGGTACTAAATCAGCACGTCCATGTGTTTAAGAGTAGTGGTGGTTCAAGGTAGAGAGCGTGTGCGCGTATGCGTGCGAGCGTGCATGTATGCGTGCATGTATGTGTGCTTGTGTGTGTGTGTGTGTGTGTGTGTGTGTGTGTGTGTGTGTGTGTGTGTGTGTGCACGTGCGCGCGCGCGCGGGGTGAGACTGGGGTTTAGTTAGCTGGGGTTAGGCTAAGTTCCTCGGGGTTAGGTAGTAAGGTTAGGCTAGGTAGGGGGGCAGGTGAAGTAGGACATACAGTATTTTTGCCTTCCAGTCTTCATTTATTGAGGGAGTGGTAGGAGGAGGTTGGTTTCGTTCCCGATTGTTACCCTTTTGCTACTTTGGTTCTACACCAGAGAAGGCGGGGCAGGATATCGGTTGTTGTTGTGTTGTCAAGTCTGTGAGTTGTGGTGGTAAATTGTCGTGTTGTTGCACGAGCAATAACTAGTCCGTTGGTCAGGCGTGTCAGCTCTGCGGAGGGATACACTGCTCTGACCAATCGTTGTTTTGTGTGGTGAGTAGAGTTCGCTTGATTCCGACCAGGGCGGAATGCGTTGGGGTAGCTTCACTTCGGTCCCTGGTGTTCGTCGGAGTGGACGTACTCCTTGTAGGTGCGGCGGCAGCGCCGTTAGTTTTTGAAGAGTGACTTCAAGTCATAGTTAGGGCCAGGTCCTCGTCGGGTTTGGGTGCCCTTGGCCTGTGCTGAGTCGGTGTCGTCCTTGTTGGCAGCCACTGTCGGCCAGTTGCAGAACTGGTGTGGTTGATCGTCTGTATGTCCAGGTTGGTGATCTGTTAGGTTCGTTGTGTTGTAGTTCGTCGTGTTGTCTTGTATTATGGCGAGTTGTACTGTAGTTGTCTCATGTTGGGATTAGTTGTATTATGTTCGTTGCGTATACTGGTTGTCTGGTATGATGTCGTCTTGGTTCCGCGATTGAAATTTGTTGTCAGCCGGTTTGAGTTGTCACCTCTTTCCTGTATATTTTTGTAAGTAATGTACATAGTGGTTCCTGAGTTCGATTTTCTCCGGACAATTTGGCTAGACAATGTGGGTTCAATATAATGACCATTGATGGACAGTGATGTAGATATTGTTTGTGGTTAGTTCATGGTAATGTCAGTGGGTTCAATAAGAGGGTAGTACGAGGTTGCATTTGGTTGAGGATCATAATATGAGTCAGGTGCAGATGTGTCTGCGTGAATCATAGAGGGGTTTGATGATTGTGCTCAATCTCAGTTGTAAATAGTAGGAGTTCGTTGAAATTGATTAACGATTCCGGAGTTGACCTGCACAGCATTGGAATCGGTTAACTGTGTAGTAGGGCTAAGGCCAATTTGTGGTCGAGTGGTTATACTGGAGTACGGTCGTGACTATTCAACTTATATTGGTGTCTTGTCACTTTCGTTACGAGTCATGGTTCTCGACGCGGGTGTCGTGCGCGTGCAGACTGTATCTGTGGCGTACGCATTTGGTACAGGACAGTGAGTCCATATGGTTAGAAGTTTTGTAAGAAAGTGACAGTCGTCACACGTGCAGGGATGTATGTATTTGTGACAGAACGGGGTTGGAGAAAGATATCTTAGGTTGTGGGGAGGCAACCCAGTTATGAATTTTAGTAAGCAGAGAGAAGGGAAAGGTAAAGTTTAAGGCGAGTAGCTTAGCAGTTGATAGGATAAAAACGGATGATGTGCAGCATGTAATATTGTATGAAGTGTGGTTGTGTTGGCATAACGAGGATTAACCACTGGGTTATCTGACAAGAGATGACCTGAGAGTGAGGTGCTGGATGGAAATTTTGGCGAACAAATCATGTTGTTTTTGATATATGGTTGTAACTGACAGTGCAAAGAGGGGTAATAATGTGAAGGATTGTGGCTGCGAGCCGATTCTCTTGTGTGAACATGCTGGAACTGTGAACCGCTAAAAATTGATGTTTTTTTTGTTTTTTTTCCCCTCTGAGAGATGTGTATTACTACTGGTTATTGTATGGAGACATTTCCTTGTGAAATTGGCCATTTCCTAGATTATTTAGTATGTCGTAAGGGGCCATGGAGTCCGTGTTGGATCGCTTAGATTGGTTTATTTCTCCGAGAATTGGGTGTGATTCATAATTTCATATGTAATAGCGTGGATGGGCTCAGGGAGAATATGGTTTTACCGCTGTTGTAAGGGTTGGCAGGAAATGGGTCTGATAACCCCAAAGTGAGTAATGGGTTGGGGGATGTGTTCGAAATTCAAGGGGTCACTCTCATGCCCGAGTGGAAGTAGGCAAGGGAGATGGAGAGTTAAAGCTTTACCAAGTAGCCTATGTGCCTTGATGACTCGGGTAGTAGCAACACTACAGTAGTGGCCTCCAGTTGTGTCAGCAGGTATCCTGCTCTGTCCTGAGGCTGGGGCCAGATCACCGCAGTCTACTGCCGCGTGCCGGCAGGTGAGCGGCGCTTTCCAGTGCCTGTTGTTTCCCCGGGAGAGGGAGACCACCCAGGCCGTCTGCCTTCTGTGGGCAGCTCTCCTCCGGCTACCGGTGCTCTTCCGGGAGTTCTCCGGCACTGGTTCCTCGTCCCTGTTTAGGCGTCCTGTGAGAGGGCGCTGCACCAGGCCTTTTTCCACCCTTGGTGTCCGGCGGGGCCTTCAGAGGAGGAAGCGTCCTACGAGCCCCGGACCCGTCGAGAGGGCGTCGGGTGTGTGTGCGTTGGGTGTCGTGCCCATCGCGGGGAGGACTCAGACTGCGGGAAGCCACGGTCAGCGCCTGGGTGCAGAGTCTTCGGGGAGGGTGTCGGCCCGCGGAGGAGCCACGGACAGCGCCGGGGTGCAGTCTTCCGGGGAGATGTCAGCCTGTGAGGGCCACGTACAGCGCCGAGGACTGGAGCTTTCCGGGCCGGGATGGGTTGTCCCATGTTTGTGGTAGAAGGGGTGTAGCGTTAGGCGGTAGGGTTAGGGGTGTTAGCTACTGCCTCCTTTTAGGACGTAGTGGCCGGCACAGTGTAGGGTACTTGTCGTTGCCTCCCTTAGGGACGCAGCGACCAGTTTGGTAGTGGTTCCGGGTTAAAAGAGAAGGGTGAGTCCTGGGGAGAGGTGTGGGTGGTAGCAGTCGTTAAGAGATTAGAGTCCCTTTGGTAAATCCTTGTCCCTATTAGTTAGTCACCACGTGTGCGGGCTATCGCTGTGTCCCCAGGTCACAGTGATATACTGTAACTGGTGTTTTAGGTTAGGTTAGGGTCTTCCAGGTCATTATAGTAGAGTAGGGTGAGTCAGCGGGAATTGGATACTTGTGTGCAGTTGTGGATGTGCGTGAGTGGTGGCGCCATGGAGTGTGTGTGAAATAAAGAAGCGTGCGTGATTGTAAAACTGTGTTAGTGTGCTGTGTTGTCTGACCTAGTGTGTGATAGGCGTGGGTAAGGGTGGTAGGGCCGTCCGGCTTAGCGACCGTGACAACGGCCTTATCAGTGCCAGTGCTTAAATGGCAAGAACAGTGAGATGAACCAAAGGTAGCTAAGTGTGTCTCAACACTGAGGTCTCTTACCCCTACGTCAAGGATTTGGCCACCCCAATAAGACTTATGATCAGCCCATAAACGCGTCCCATAAAGCATGAGCAGAGTTCACTTGGAGTCTTCGTGCAGACTGTGCAGTTCTTCAAGCAGTTTGTTTGTCTCCCTATGTCACAAGTTGGCCTTCATCTGAACACCGTCTGTTCTGAATGTGTGGGGGGACTAGAATGAGAAAACCAAGGTCTTCACTGCAGACTTGTATTTTTGGCGCAAATAGGCTAAAACCAAGTCCAAATTAGCTGTTAACATGAGGTTAACCCTATTCAGTTATGGTTAGGTTATGGATGTTAGTGATTTTCAAGTCCAATCAAACCAAAGCTTACCACCTTTGGGACTGGGTGGAAGAGGAGGAGGAGGAGGAAGAGATGGAGGAGGAGGAGGAGGAGACAGAGAGAGAGAGAGAGAGAGAGAGAGGGGGGGGCTTGATCTAGAAACTCACGATCAGATACATCAACAACGGAGATAAGAAAATCGACGGAAAGGGCGATGGTGGAGTGGCCTAGAGGTAAAGGCCCCTATTCAGGAAGAGAGACGATCCGATGTCTGTGGTCTGAGTCTGGCCCAACACCCTGTAGACATGCCACATGCCCGGAGCGTTTTTTTTTTATTTTATTTTATTTTATTTTTTAATTTGATATATAGGTGTTGTTTCTCTGTAGAAACTATATCCACGCTTCAAAGAAATATCGTATTTGTAAGCTCCTTTTTTTCTGCCAGTCTCTTGGACACCACTTTTTTTTTTTCTAGATTTTTTGTAGATTGCTGAGGATAACACCATGTAAAATTTCCGCGATCCTTCTGAACATGTAATTTTTTTCAGGGGTGAGGAAATTATTGTTGGTTAAATGAATAAACATTATCTTCTTTTTCTTTTACATGTTCGCATGCAAATGTGAATGACTCTTTTTTGCCCTCCCATTCTTTCCTCACAAGTTTGTATCTTAATGAGAAGGATTCCTTTTTGAACCCCCTCCTTTTTGTTTTACGTGTTTACACATTTACATTAATGATTCCATTTGCATCCCCCACGCCCTCCCCCCCCCCCCCCCCCCCCCCACCCCCCAATCCCCTCACTGTCATAATTATTGAATACTGCTGGTAATACAATTGAAAGTGTTTGAAGGTTGCAGTAAATTTCTTCACGCTCTGCTGTAACTTTTGTGTGACCTGGTGTATACATTTCTGTTTACGAATTATTGTTTGCTCATTTGGTTGGTTTTTCCTTTGCTCGTTTCTGGCATGTTTCAGTATGGACGATTTTGAACGTTTCATCGCGCAGGGTCAGAAATTAGGTTACACCGGAGATAAACTGAATGAATATATTACCCAGTGGAGAGAGAGAGAGAGAGAGAGAGAGAGAGAGAGAGAGAGAGAGAGGGCTTCTTGAAAGAGAACAATTACAATTAGAAAAAAAGGAGAGAGAAGAAAAGCTACTGTTAGAAAAAGAGGGGAAATAGACACAAAGGCAACATGAATTACACATGAGGGCACTGGCACATGACTACAGTCAAAAGACTGTTGATGTTGATGCTGGTGAAGATAATCAGCATGGTGTTTTCTTCTCTCCCAAAGCCCCCACTTCCTGCCTTTGGTGATTCACGTGATGAAATTTTTCCTGTTCGTAAATATTTGAAACTCGTGACTTTGCGTGTGCATGGTCAGAAGGAAAACTACCTCTGTATATGACTCCCCTTTTTCGTAGCAGTGCGTCATCCTTGTACCATATATACCCTTTCCATTAAATAGGTAATCTCTTGGGATGATTTGAAAAGGGATCTATTACCCTTTCCATTAGATAGGTAGTCTCTTGGGATGATTTGAAAAGGGAACTATTACAATTTTTTTCAGTGTGCAATGAAAGGTTTCCGTGAGAAATTTCGTGCTGTTAGGCCTGACGCGAGCGAGTCATTTGCCGCACTTTGAATTCGTTTCCATTCACTTTCTCAGTGAAACTACCCTGATTTTGAAAGTTTGAATGATTTTTGTTTTCATCTTTTTTTTTTTTTTTTTTTTTTTTTTTTTTTTTTTTTTTTTGCGCGCGCGAGCACATTTTTACAAAGCGTTTCGAAGAATTTGTCTGTTTTTCTGCTTGAACGAAGTTTGGATACTGCTGAAGACGTGTGTAAACCCACGGATCAGTGAGGAGTGCACATCCTGGAAAAAAAAAAAAAATTTGCAAGTAAGCCAGATTTTAATCTTTTCGTGAGTGCTTTTTTTTTTTTCTTCGCTGCTTCCATATCAAACAGAACAGTGAGGGAATTACCGGGTTAAGAATACCAGTAGCTAATGGACGCCCTCTGATACATCTGGAAGCGAAGCTGGAACTAACTTATGGTCAACAGAGTTTTCCTTGGCGAGAGTCCGCTGTGGAACAAAGCAGTTTGGAGGCTGGAGAAAAACCGCTCTTTGTACCAGCCGCCGTGGCGAAGTGGTTAGCGTCGCGGACTCCCGGCTGGGAGGTCGTGGGTTCGAATCCCATCAGAAGTCATGTGGGTTTTTCTGCCCTGACCGGCTCCTACCTAGAGTTGAGTTGCTGCGGACTCAGTTGGGAAGACTGGGACCACACAGTCGAGTTTCATCCACTTAATGGATGCGTTTCTGAGAGTGTTGCTCAAATTTCCTGACCAACACTGCAGGTGCCTGTATCTCTCGGGCCTGGTTGACGCCGGCATATATTATGAAAGGAAGCGTAGAGTACAGCCCTGTCATGTAGTCTCAGACCGAAATGGAAATCCGTAGCATCATCTTAATTATCCTCATTGTCATCGATCAGCATTAAAAAAAAAAAAAGAAAGTCTCAAATTCTGTGGCCCTTCATGCCCTGCTCTCATGGTGACCTCAATTTCGATGTCCTCTCCACGTCTGTGGCCTTGGTTTGGTTCCGTCGGGTCACCGGTATCGGCGAGTCTATGGGGGCTGTCGTTGGACGGACGTGGTGGCGCCCTCCGGAGGGAGAGCTCACTCACGCCGGCTCCGCGACTAAGCAATTTTTGTCGTCAGTAGGGGGCTTAGTAGGTGGTGTCCTGCGTATGTTAGATCAGAACAGGCGCCACTGAACACCACCGAAGTGACTCGGCAGCAGTGCAGTCTCCTCCGGTGGGTTGCCTCTTGACGACTTGACATTGACTGCTCCCTGTGGATTGCCGGTGCCGGGGCTGCGGCGGGTCCGACCGGGCTGTGGCTGTGGACGGGGTGTCGGAATGAGCGGCGTGGGTGCACTGCCTCTGAGGTGGCGCAGAGGTTGGGACAGCAACAACAACAACAACAACAACAACAACAACGAAAACCGCTCTTTGTGATATAGCAGCTGGGCTGGTGTTTTGTCGGGTTTTGGCTATGGCAGATCTACCCAAACGGTTCACATCTCTATTCAGTGTAGTCGCAATAAAGCAAAGCAAAACAAAACAAAACAAATCAGAGTACAGTGCAAAACAACGTTTCCCCGGTCTCGTATCTCTTTAATGAAGGTAAGATAGTGGATAGAACAGAGTGAATTCGGAATTTTATCGAAAAACAAAGGAAAAAGTTTCGTATGAAGAGTTGTATACATCATATCATTTATCTGGAATTAAAAACAAATCCAGACAAACTATTTGCATATGTGCAATAATAGGAGAAATGTGTAACTCAGTATGACAACTACCATCAATGTTCAGGACAAGGGAACTGTTCTTGTTTTGAAAGCTCTGTACAAAAATCAGTACGTCGGAAAGTTTTGATTGTTAAAGGGGTTCTCACCCATTTTTACAAATCTATTTTGACCAAATACACAGTTTTGGTATGTGATCGTATTGCGAAACCCAGCCCCGAATCAGCCGCCTGTGCTCTCATCTTGCAGTGAGAGCAGCATTTCCTGCGGATTGGGAAAGCGAGAGGCTGAAACAGGAACGAGAGCCTCGATTTCGATAAAAGGGGGGTTTCCCGATTGATGACGTCGAAAAGCCAAGTCGCTCTTCGTGTTCGGCTGAAGTGAGATGGGGCACAGAATGTGTGCTGTGTCTGGTTGCGGAATTTCATCTGGAAATAAGCAAAGAGTAAGCGTTCATGCTTTTCCAGGTGCTTCCAGCCAGTTTAGGCGATTGTGGATAAAATTTTGTCACCACAACGAGGAAAGATTTTGTTCTTCGGGCAGTTATCATGCCATTTGCGGTCGTCACTTCGAAGAGCACAGTTTCCAAGATCAACACACCTGGAAGGTAAAGGTGGAAGCTGGAATTCGGGTCCGAAGACAGCTGAAAGAGGATGCTGTGCCAACTATTATAACAGAAAAATGTATTAAAGCACTCTCTGTTCATTCGCCAGCTGCAAGTGCAAGCCTCAAACGCAACAGTGACACAGATTCTGTCAGGAGCAAGAGAGCCAAACTCAGAGACGTAAAGAAGGTAAGGTTTGTGGAATGGGTGGTTGATCTTTTTGTGTTTCATTTCATTCTCAGTGTATAGTTGGTTGTAAAGATAGTTGTTGGTTTTTGTTGAGTGTTGGCATCAAACTGAAACATACATTGTTACTGTCATAGTGGCAGTCAGTCAGTCACACTACCTGCTGCCACTAAAACTGTTGCATGTTTTGTGATTGATTTTTTTCCGCTGCTGTTTACTGTTTCCAACAAAACTGAAGTTACGATTCTTATTAACAAGAAAGTGTCCATGTCCACAAATAACAACTTGTTGGACTCCAATGAATAATAGTTTGGGTTTCTATTTTTCAGGACATTGCTGAACATCAGGCACCCCTGCAAGTTGAAGTTTCCGCCCAACAACCATATGCTTTAGTAAGTGAATTATTTATCAGTATTTGGATACAGGATGGTGACCTAGTGTGCATTTTAAGATATATGCAGGTGTGGTATGTCTGTATGCTATAAACTGCCCTGGTGAGTAAGAGAATAATGAGCTTAGATCTGCAGCTTAGATCTGATGTACGGCACGTCACGCATCAGATTTTACAATAACAGCCAGAATCTTTGACTGCAATATATTGTAAAAGACCCCTCAGATTCTAATTGTCATTGTGGAATTTCAGAATTTAAGTGGAGAGAGTGAGATTGAAAATGAGAATGTTTAAAAAAAAAAAAAAAAGGGGGGGGGGGGGGGACTGAAAGTGAACAGCTGTTGAAGAGGATTTCTACAGCAGGAAGAGAATTAGTGTGATGATGCAGTAGCTGACAAACTCCTGTTCAAAGGAAAAGGCATTATCTGAATATCTAAACAACTGAAGGAAAATGTGGTTTATTCACATAATCATTTTAAAGTTATTTACATACTACGGTAATGTGTGTGTGTGTGTGTGTGTGTGTGTGTGTGTGTGTGTGTGTGTGTGTGAACAGATGTATGTATGTGCATGTGTATATCATGTACTATCTGTGTCGTGCGTATGTGTGTACATGTACATAATATGGTCAACCTGTAAAATGTCGAACTGCCTGGAAAGAAACACAAGCGTCTGATGGCGAGGGAGGTGGTACTGTACAATGAGCTGTAGGTTCAAACTGGTACGGCTGAACTCCATACACTTCAGTGAAAATTTCACGTTCGATGTCCTCTTCGTTGGAACTTGACTCGTAGCTGGGAGCATCTGCCATTATCGCCGAAAATAGTTGAGTTTTTACGTCCTCATAGCGAAAGCTTTTAGGAACATGTCTTTCATTCACGGTAGTCTTGGCATTTATACGTCACTTGCGGAATCCCCGACTCTCGTCTCTTTCCGTACTGTGCTCGGCAATCTCCGTGGCGAGTCACGATTTGGCTACTTGCACGACCCGAAACACGGATAGAAGTGAGTTCCAGAAGAAAAGTAACACGTACATCGAAACACGCTCGATCATACTTTTGAACAACCCAAACATGCTATTTATGGGTGAGGACCCCTTTAATTACGTTCAGGGGCGAGAACTTAAGATGCCGTCAATGATGACAGCCTAAGAGAGAGAGAGAGAGAGAGAGGCTTCAAGCGCCATTTTTTTTTTCTTTTTCTTTTGAACTGGTGATGACTTGTACAACCTTTATATCAAGGGGACACAAGTTCACATTTGCAACGGCAGAAAAAGAGTTATTATGCAGAAATGAAACCATGTAAATTAAACCTTTAATGTTTTCAACAAGCAATACACTTCAGCATTAAGAAAAACAAAAGAATCCCACCGCCAAAAAGAAAAGCAAAATCAGTACAGCTCCATGATGGATGGGAAGGGGAAAAAAAAAATTGATAATAGACGCATCCATGCACGCACATGTGTTTAGTAATAACCAGAGAGAGAGAGAGAGAGATCGCCGGGAAAAAATTTTTAGTTTTACGTCCCAAAAGCGAAACTTTTAGGGGCCTTTTCTTTCATTACCCGGTTTTTTTCCTTTTTGGGATTTAACTCACTTGCGGACCCCGACCCGTCCTTTTTCCAAAGGGGTTTCCCCTTCCGTGGCGATCCGATTTGGCTACTTTTCACGACCCCCAAAAAACCCCGGGT
>JAMYXO010002009.1:5000-17500 GCA_033310375.1 Conus canariensis
TGGGACTATGTTCAGGGAGACTGACGCGGGCTATGTTCAGGGGAAAGTGGACTTTCGGGGATATGTTCAGGGAGAGTAACTTTCGGGGCTATGTAGGAAAGTGATTATGGGGTTGTGTTCCAGGGACAGTGATTTTTCAGGGATAGGTTTCAGGGAGAGTGATTTTCGGGGCTATGTCAAGGGAGTGTGAGTCTGAGGTTGTGTTCAGGGAGAGTGATTTTCAGGGCTATGTTCAGGAGAGTGCCTTTAGGGACTATGTCAGTGACAGCGAGTGTGGGGCTGTGTTCAGGGAGAAGTGACTTTTCAGGGCTATGTTCCAGCGAGAGTGTCACGACGGAACCTGAAGGTCGGCCCTGACAGGATCGGTCTAAAAGGGAAGTCGAAGGGATTGACTGAACTCACACGCTACGCAAGAGAGAATCACACCAGAAAGAATTACAGTACAACACACTATTTATTCACACCACATCATACAAATAGTCACAAATAAGCATTTCAACACAACCACATCATACACACTTAGTAACAAATAAGCTTTTCAACAAAACATTCGTTTGTACCTTCCCATTGTCCCCCCCTTACTCCCCAAAGTTACACTGGGAGTATCATGTCCAATCGGGTCTTGTCCAAAACGGGTGTTTCTGATATAGTCTTTCAGTGCCGGACAACATCGGCACACAACCCTCACCACTTCCCCAATAGCACAGGACACAGGAGTTAACCACACTTGCTTAGCTGTCACATGGGCTGCATGAAGTCTTAAAGCACAGTGTAGAACCAATCCCGTCGGTACGAGGACGGTGGTCGTTCAAAGGTCCCGGACGGGGGATAGGACCCATCCGGTGAAGAAACGTGTGCTCACTCAATGCGGCCTCAAGGACGTCAGCCCCGGTGTATAGCCTGCGGGAGGAGGAAAAAAAAAGGAAAGGAACAAACAAAGGGCACTAGAACCACAGCAGTCAGTTGGGTATGATATTATGCTGCTAATTCCTAACAGCTCCTGCTGAAAGGGCGAGGGGCGGTGTTTGCTGAATACATTTGTAGACTGCTCAACACAGACCTGAGCGTTAAAACGGTAAACAAAACATATGAGGAATGTTCGCTAAAGGTCCTCTCACTCGAGCAGGCAAGAAATGACAATCGAATTAAAGGTGGAAGAAAGAAATAGCAATTTATATCTCCACTTCCCTCCAATACAATGTTCAATGACCACAACACATTTTCCTTTCGTGAGATTTGACTTGAGTACAGCAATCATTGCTTTACAATAGCCACCACTTTACAAAATAATCATAATTTAATGGCACGATTTACCACCACATTTATAGTAAACACTTCAAATAATCACCAATTCTCAAAAACCACGCATCAAACGGTCTAATCGTGCGTACGCCGCTCGCAAACACAAAACCACTCGTTTCCCCCTTGAAACAAAGCAGACGGTGGGCGAAGGATAATGAGACCAGGCGATTGGTGACTGGGCGGTACGGAGTGAGACCAAGCATGTCCCAAACCCTGAATTCACAAGGGTTCTCCCCTATCCCCACCGAATACCGCATCAACAGATGAGTTGAAAGGGAGAGAATTTTGGATTTATTTTGACATGGCCAGGTGTAAAGATCGAATTAACAGAGAAAGTGGTCTCAAACAATATTTCTTTCTATAATTTTGAAAACATAAAGAAATTGCGCAAAAGAAGATTTAGCCGGCTAACAAAAAAACCCAACGAAACACACACTGATGATTAACAGCTATCCCGTGGGTGACCCAAGAAGTGGGTGGGTCATGCGACTCTCTGCCCTCTGTCCAGTCGAGGAGAACAGCCGAGCAGATGCGGAAAACGCCTGACATCCCTCCTCCTTAAGGGCCGACATGATGCAGGATTGTAGGTACTGACTGTACCTTCGGCCGATGATGGTCGAGGGCCAGGAACTGGAGGAGGGGACGCTCCCCACAGGGACATCTTCGCACACGTGAAGAGAAAACCTTCCTAACCGTTGGCAGCAAACATGCCACCATAACGACACAGAGTGAGAATACCTCATGCCTAAGGGAATGCTGACGTGACGGCAGAGTAAAAAGACAGGTGAGAGGCCGATCGAGAAAGCCTGTTCAGAGAAAGGCACCAGCCACACGGTTGAACCGGCAGATGAATTGCACGGACAATGAAATTGGAGAGAGAGAGAGAGAAGTAAACCTAACTGAGCTGAACGACATTAAGTGCAAACACACTTGCCAAGCCACATTAGGGTTGTTGATACACTGACAACACAAAAACAAAATAAAATAAATAAAATAATTACTACAACCCAAGAAGGACCAACATCACAGGCCTCGTGACAGAGAGTGACTTTCGGGGCTATACTCAGGTGAATGCTCAGGGGACTGTGCTAAGGCATGAGTGAGTATGGGGCTGTGTTCAGAGTGAGGACCTTTTGGGGCTATGTTCACAAGAGTGTATCGGGGCTATGTTTCAGGGAGAGTGTATAGACTCCCTACGCTGTGCACGAAATCTTTCAGAAATAAATCTAGAGACAAGTACACACACCATATACGGTTTGTCGTGTCTGTGTCTGTGTGTAAACAACCAAAATGGTGTGGAAGCCGCTACAGCCAAAACTGCTGAACCGATCGCTCTGAAAATTGGTACAATATTCTTTGTACCGAGATGTGCACAATATTTCAGTTAACCCTTTTAGCGAGCATTAACCCTTTTAACGCCCCAAACAATTTTTCTTCTTCATTGAATATCTCAGAAATATCAACGAAAATGTGACAAATGAAGTGCTCTATCCATTTTTAATTGGTTGCAGTGGAGTACGCTAGATTAAATAACCGTCAAAACGCGCATGCGCATTTTCAGCATTTTTTACATGGTGTATCTCGGAAACTACTGAACAGAATTGCAAGCGGTTTGGACAAAGTTGAGACGATCAAGTGCTCTTCCTACACAACACATTAAGTAACTTTTAAAACCCGTATGCGCATTTAAATATAATAATGTGTCGATTATTGATAGAATGTATCTGAACGATTTTCTCTGGATGTGGACTGATGTTCCTCTTATCGATCAAATCGATCTGCTAGCGTCATTTACTTTTTCTGACACAGTCGGTTTTGGAGGCAACCTGTGTCAAATCGGGGGATATGTCTGTTGCGGCACAAAGTGTGGGCAACTGCACAAAGTGTCGCATGCGACACTTCGTGCAAAAGTGCGACACTTTGTGCTGAGAAGATTTGCACAAAGTGTCGCACTTTGGAACTGCGACAGTTTGTGCGGGAAAAGCCCTTATTGTGCTAGGGAGACATAATGTGCACAGACCCACACACTGGCTAAGTTCGAGCATTTCGGCCAGATGGTCGTACACTTTGCGGTGTTCCCACGGGTACATCTTGGGTTCATCATCGACTGATAAACAGTGAAGTCAAAAGGGACGGAATGGTCTGAAAGTGAGAACGAAGTAGTAGAAGTAGTAGTAGCAGAAGAAGACCAAGTTGAAGGAAAATGTAATAGCAGACTTGTAGTTGGTTTTACAAATAATATTTAAAAGAGAAAGTATTGCTGTTGTTTCAAACAGTTCTAATACTTAGTAAAAGTGTGTGTGTTGGTGTGTGTGTGTGTGTGTGTGTGTGTGTGTGTGTGTTGTGTGCGTGTGTGTGTGTGTGTTGTGTGTGTGTGGTGTGTGTGTGTGTGTGTTTTGTGTCTGTGTGTTCATTTCATGTATTGTTTTCATTGTACGTTGGTTTCTTTGTGGCGGTAAAAGTGGTTTCATAAAACATAAGTACATAAATAAATGTCACCAAACATACCCTTTTCAATTCATTATCCCTTTCTTTTGTACATGAATGGTAGAGCAGCATGTAACAAATCAGAAAAAACCCAAAGCAGGAAAAATTATGTTGCAGTTTGTAATGTTAGTAGTAGTAGTCTACTACTGAAAAACTATTGATGATTTTAAAACAGCTGTAATGAAGACTAAACATTTTCCCGTTTTTTTTTGTGTTGTTTTTTTTTGTTTTTGTTTTTGTTTTTTGGTTTTATTTCTTGTTTTAATTTCATCGATCAACTTCTATGTGATGATAACAGTAGTTTTGTAGACTTGCAGTGCGTATAGAAGCAGTAGAAAGTACTGTTCAATAAATGTGACCAAACATACCCTTTCTTGTTCATTATCAATTACATTTGTATATTACTGATACAAGTAACATGTAACAAATCGGAAACAATCAAATACAACAAACCACCTACGATGAGTTTGCCTTACAACAAGCATTGAAGTAGGATCGCGTGCCGCCGGAGGAGAGCGCGTGGCGCACGTGTGTGAAGCGACTATCTTCTGAAACGTTACCGTACTACTATCTTCTGAAAACACTACTATCATTTCATAAGATAGTAGTAATACTACTAAATTATGAAAATTTTTAGTAGTGCTTTCAGAAGATAGTATCATAGTAACGTTTCAGAAGTTAGTAGCTTGCGTTGCGATATCTAGTGAAATGATCCCTGTGTTAAATTATGTCCTCTTTCATTAGTATAAGCGGAGGAGTTACGATTTATAATCTTGCGTTTTTTAGCAGAAACGTTTCCTCTTGCACAATGATACTCTCTCTCTCTCTCTCTCTCTCTCTCTCTCTCTCCTCACACACACACACACACACACCACACACACAACACACACACCACACACACACACACAGGCTAACCAACCGACAGAAAGGCATGTACGCACACAGTAAAGATATTGAACACGTGGCCACAGCCCAGGTAGAATAAAAAGAAAGAAATCAATTTCACTTACGAAATTTGACAAGTAATCTTAATTTCATTACTATGATAAATAAAACGAGCAATATCATTCATAAGTTCCTGCTATCAGAATTGATAATTCCTTTGACGATATTTTGAGTCAGGTGACGTGGGATATATTTTTGTTCTCAATTGTACAGTACGCTGACAGTAGAACAGAAAATGAAATTCATCATCCGGCTGACGTTGCATAACGGGCAACGTAAGTCCATGGAAAAGATCTGGGTAATAGCAGAATTTATGAGTTGTTATATCTGTGATCACAAGTCTGAATCGCATGAAGATATCCTTAATGCCTTATTTCTGATGCACTCAAAATACGCTTCTAATGAACACTCGGATTTAAACGTTTTGTACATAGAATATCTGTCATGTTCTGGAGCCTACTGCACCATCTTGTTTCCAACAATCAGTTAAACGTTCCTTGAAAAGTCTTAGGAACCAATGCACATTTTCCACATTCCATTAAGCCACACATAACCAAAACACGTACATCGTAAGCAGCTTGCAGATATCTGATTACGCAGCACGTTTTTTTTTTTTCCTGTCTAGATTTACAGCATATTGTAAGCTGTCTTGTGCAGTCTTTCATTGTTCATTCTTGTGAGGCGGATCCAAAATCGGACAGCGTTTGTTTTTGCGTCTATAACTTATTGGTACTCTACGTGTTTCCCCATACACCGTTCATTTGGTGTTCTGGGCGCACTTTTAATAACTTTGTCAACGCAAATGTATGAGCCTTTTTGATATACATTTTGCTCTAACATCCCCAGATTTCAGATCCGTAGAGTTAGATAGGTTTTATCTGGGCATTAAACAATTTAAGAAAATGTAGGGGGAAACATCTTCTAACTTCCATAAAGTTTTAAATATTTCCACAATACCTAGTTTTGCCTTTGCTGTCTGTTTTTGCATGGCGAGTGAGGATCTTAAGGAGTAGTCAGCCATACGCCTAAATATTTGTACGAGTTTCCCACTTCCATTTCAGATTTACCGTAAAACCATTTTTCATGGCGAGATACATAGCCCCCATTTCTAAACACCACAATATTGGATTTCTCCAGGTTAACCGAAAGGCCAAGCGAGTCTGCATTTTTTCTCAGTAAATCTAATTGGAGTTGTAGGCCTTTTACTGTGTATGAAAGCAAAGCAACATCGTCTGCAAAAGAATGATCAATAGTTCAACGACGTCAGGGTGTAGCTGAACACGTGTTTACCGTTGTGGATTATGTCAAGTGATAGTTCATTTATCATGATTGAGAATAACAGAGGACATGTAATTTCACCTTGTTTGAAGCCTTTCTGGCAGAAAAAGAAATCAGTCAGACCTGCACCACTACCGCATCTAACGCACGCTTTTACACCTTGTACATGCTTTGAATAGCACTTAACATTTTACCCGATATTCCGTTCTTCAACATGACAGGTCATAACTTAGCATGGAAAATGAGATCGAACGCCTTCCTAAAATCAATGAAAGCGACGTAAAGTTTTTTGTTTCATGCTAGATGTTTTTGAATAGCAGCAAAAAGTGTAAAGACATGATCAATAGTGCAATGGTCTTTTCTAAATCCGGCTTGTTCCTCGCCAATGATTCCTTTATCTTCAATCCAGTCTGCCAGGCGTTTATTTACAATATAGCTGTATAATTTACTACATACATTCAAAAGAGAAACACCTCTGTAATTGTTGGGATCATGAGGATTTCACGTTTATACGGTTCCTGAAGTAAAAATAAAGTTAAAGAATACTTCTAAATAAGGCAGTATCCATGTATACGAATAAATGAATACCTCAAGAATTAGTCCATCTGGACCACCTGCCTTATTGCATTTTAAATGTTTAATTGAATCGATGATTTCTTCGCCGGTAATAACCGAGTTTAAGCTATTTATTTCTTGATGTTCAACATTATTATTCTCCTCACAAAACAGTCGATGGTTGTGACTGTAATGTTGCTTCAAAAACATTCGCAAAATGATTTCGCCAGTCTTCCTTCAAATGTCTCCCAATGAATTCTTTTGCTTATGTCTGACATTTTTCAGAGTAGCCCAAAACAATTTAGAGTCGTTGGTAGCATTCAATAATTTGTCTCTAAGACCAGTTTTATGCATATCGGACTTAGCTTTCAGTAAATCTTCGTAGAATTTCTTCTGTTCCAAGTGCTCAGTTAAATTTGCTTTGGATCGCTCATTTCTGAAGATTCTTAGGGAACTTTTACGGACGCTTTTGTTGTCGTGCACTCTTTGTCAAACCATACATGCTTTTTCGGGAAGCTACCAAATTTCAGTTGTTTTAACATACATTCTGAAGCCACTGTCAAAGTATCATTGAACACAGCATTGGACACAATAACATCTACACTCTACACTTATCATTTGTTTGGCTTCTCCAAAGCAGTTATGGAATTGGGTCTAATTAGACCGTTTTTAAACATATCATAGTAGTCAGGATTCCAAACAAGTTTTTGTACACATAAACTGTCTTTTCTCTCTATCTTTTCATGACCATTACATCGAAAGGAGACAGAGAGAGAGAGATAGGGAGGGAGAAGGAGAAGAGAGAGAGAGAGAGAGAGAGAGAGAGAGAAGAGAAGACAGACAGACAGACAGACAGACAGACAGACAGAGAGACAGACATACAGATGGACAGACAGAGACAGAGAGACAGACATACAGACGGACGGACAGCAGATGCACAGACACGGTTACAGACAGACAGAGAGACAGAGAGAGAACGAGACAAAGAGAGATCGACAAACAGACAGACAGACGGACGGACAGCAGATATACAGACAGGCAGACAGACAGAGACAGACACACAGACATACAGACCGAGAAACAGAGACAGACAGACAGACGGACTGACAACATATACACAGACAGACACAAGCACAGAGAGACAGAGAGAAAGACAGAGACAGATAGACAGACAGACGGACTGACAATAGATACACAGATTCAGTTTTAGTTTCAGTTTCATCAAGGAGGCGTCACTGCGTGCAGACTAGTCCATATACGCTACACCACATCCGCTAAGTTTTGAGACCATACTACGCATGGATAAATGAATCAACAAAAAAGAAGAGACAATTGAAGAAGGTCTCGTGGCTACGACTCAGCGGATGTCTGACCTACGCATTAGCCCAACTCGCTGGTCAGACCTTGAGTGCCTACCTACCATTTTTTTTTTGTGTGTGTGTGTGTGTGTGTGTGTGTGTGTGTGTGTGTGTGTGTGTGTGTGTGGTGTGTGTGTAATTTGTGGGTTTGTGTGAGCACACGTATCTGCATATAGGCTATATGTGTGCATATCTGTGTGTATGTGTGTCTTTGTATGTGGGTGTGTGCGCATGTGCGCGTGTGTGTGCATTTGTGCGCTTATGTGTATGTGTGTGTGTGTGGAGCGCGTGTGTCGGTGTGGACGTGCACATGCACACATGTGTATATGTGTGTGGGTAGGAGCGAGCGAACGTACATGCACACACCAATGCTTGCACACTCATGATGTCCATGGACACTCTAATTAACATGCTGACATCACCACACTGATGAAAACACACAAGCGCACCCACGTCTACAGTATACGCTGGGGACCCTGAGAGATTCAAAGTCTTATCTCAGTTGACATGTGCTTCATCTTTTGTGTCTGTTACTGGAAAGTCCCAGTATGAGTTTGCCCAATTTCTAGGAGACTTCGCAATATTGGCCTTGAAATTATTCCAATGTTTGTTTGGTTTTGTTTAGATACACAGAGAGACGAGAAATGAGAGAGAGAGAGAGAGGAGAGAGAGAGAGAGAGACGAGACAGACAGACAGACAGACAGACAGGCAGACAAACAAACAGCAGATACACAGACACAGACACAGACAGACAGACAGAGGCAGACAGACAGACGGACGAATATTCAGACGGACAGACAGCAGATACACAGAGACACAGACACAGACAGACAGATGAAGAGAGACAGAGAGACAGAGACAGATGGACAGATGGACAGACAGACACGCAAACACACGGACAGACAGCAGATACAGAGAGACAGACAGACAGACAGAGACATAGACAAAGACACAGACAGACGGACGGACAGCAGATACAGACACAGAGAGAAGAGAGAAAAAAAGAGAGAGAGAAGAGAGAGAAAGAGAGAGACAGCACAGACAGACGGTCAGACAGACAGTAGACACAGACACAGAGAGAGACAAAGAAAAAGAGAAGAGAGACAGAGACACAGAGAGAGACAGAGAAGGACAGATGGACAGACAGACAAGCAGATAAACGGACAAACAGCAGATACAGAGAGAGAGACAGACAGAGACAAAGACAGAGACAGACAGACAGAAAGACAGACAGACAGACAGACGGACAGGCAGCAGATACAGAGACACACAGGCACGACAGACAGACACACACAGACAGAGAAGAGAGAGAGAAAGAAAGAGACAGACAGACAGACAGACAGACAGACAGACAGACAGGCAACAGACAGACGAACTAGACAGATAGACGGTCAGACAGACGGTAGATACAGATATACAGACACAGAGACACAGACAGACAAAGAGAGGAGAGAAGAGACAGAGACAGATGGACAGATGAACACAGACAAGCAGACAAACGGACAGACAGCAGATGCACAGAGAGAAACAGACAGACAGGACGGACAGAGACAGACAAAGACAGAGACAGACAGACGACAGAGACAGCAACAGACGGACAGACAGCAGATACACAGACAGAGAGAGAGAGAGAAGAGAGAGATGGAGAGAGAGGAGAGAGAGAGACAGACAGACAGACAGAAGACAGACAGACAGCCGGCCAACAGACAGACAGACGAACAGACAGACAGCCAAAACAGTAGAAGAGAGAGGAGAGAGAGAGAGAGAGAGAGAGAGAAGAGAGAGAGAGAGGAGAGAGAGAGAGAGGACATACAGACAGACAGACAGGACGGACAGACAGTCGGATGAACGAAAGGCCAGAGACGACAGAATGAGGAGACAAGAGGTCATGAGAAGAATCTGACCTTCTACCGACAGAAGACCAGGGCAGAAGATGTCACAAACACCACACAACGTGTCACACTGTTCATGGATGCCCGTCGTGGTCGACGAAGACGTCAGTGACTCTGCATGTGTGAGCGCAAGCCAAAGCTGGACACACAGATACGTCTGCACTCTGGGCATGCGACAGCTGTCATTGGGTCAGGTCTCCTCTCTTTGCGGGCTTGGCGCTTCTGGTCCAATTCCTGCAAACGCCTCTCTTCGAAGCTGTTTACTACTTGGTGGACAGCAAGTCGCCAGGCACTGCGGTCTGTGGCAAGTGTTTCCCAGCCCTGAAGCGGGATGCCACAGGCCGCCAGTGATACTTTCAGGCTGTCCTTGAAGCGTTTGAGTGGCCGCCCAGTGTTCCTTGTTCAGCTGCCAGCTCAGAGAAGACCATTTTTGGAAGAGAAGAAGACCATTTTTGGAAGTCGCGTGTTGTCCATTCGTACCACATGCCCAACCCACCTCAACTGTGCTTTCATGATCAGCGCCTCGATACCAGGCATCTCTGCTCTGCGAAGCACTTCTGTGTTGGAAATCCTGTCCTCCCAGGAGATACCATGATCTTACGCAGGCAGCGGAGGTGGAACTGATCCAGAGTCTTCAGTTGTTTCCTGTACAGTGTCCAGGTCTCACAGCCGTAGAGCAGCGAGATGACAACGACTGCTCTGTAGACCGCGAGTTTGGCACTTAGAGTGATGCCACGCTCTCCCCACACTGTTCCAAACCTGCCGAAGGAAGCTCCTGCTTTTGCCAGTCTGTTCGACACTTCTTTATCCAAGCCACACGATGAAGGGTCGTGTCCTCGATTGTTCAGGGTCGTGTCCTCGATTACGATCTTTGGTTCTGGAGGAGAGAGGGCGGGTGCTGGTTTTAGCATCACTTCTGTCTTCCGCAGGCTGATCGTCAAGCCAAAGGCCTTTGCTGCTGCAGACAAGCAACTGGCAAGCTCTTGCGGTCTGGTTCGTTGAGTGCTGCGAGTGCACACTCATCGGCAAACAGGAAGTCGCTAACATGGGCCTCAAGAACTTTTGTTCTGGCCTTCAGGCACCTTAAGTCGAAGAAGCGGCCATCACATCTGTAGCGGACATTGATCTCCGCGTTGGTACTGGAGAGAGCAGAGAACAGCATTGTGGCGTACATAAGGCTGAACAGGATTGGTGCCAGGACACATCCTTGCTTCACTCCGTTGGACACGGGGAAGGGGTCAGACACAGTGCCTTTTTCCACTATGCGAGCCATCATGTCATCAAGGAAATATCGTATGATCTTGACAAACTTCGGTGGGCAGCCAAGTTTGGACAGTATAGCCTACAGACCCTCGCGACTGACAGTATCGAAGGCCTTTGTCAGGTCCACAAAGAGGATGTAGAGATTCTAATTCTGTTCCCGGCACTTCTCTTGCAGCTGGTGAACAGCGAAGATCATGTCGATTGTCCCCTGCTGCTTCTGAAGCCACACTGGCTCTCGGAGACGACATCGTCCAGCAAGGGTTGTATGATGCGATTCAGGATGACCCGGGCCATATTCTTTCCTGCTATGCTCAATAGTGAGATGCCTCTGTGGTTGTCGCATGATGCTCTGTCGCCCTTATTCTTGTACAGGTGGATGATGTTGGCATCCTTGAAGTTTTGTGGTACTGCTCGCTCACCCCAGAACTGCTGCATCAGCTCAGTTAACTTGTCGACCATGGCCTCTGCACCATCCTTGAAGATCTCAAGGGGAATGCCATCAGGGCCCGTGCCTTTCCGATTGGGAACTGCTTGATCGCCTTCTAGATTTCCTGCGTAGTCGGTGGGTCGCCAAGCGATGTCAAAACTGAACGTTGGGGCATGTCCCGGATCGCTTGCTGATTGATCTGAGATGGTCTATTCAGAAAGCTGGCTAAAGTGGTCACACCACCGCTGTACAATATCACTCTTCTCAGTAAGCAGAGTGCCATCAGCTGTCCGTACAGGCGCCATGGCGTTGGAGGAGGGGCCATGCACAGTCTTCAGGTCTGCAAAGAACTTCTTGGGGCTGTGCTCACCAGCGTACTGTTTTAACTCTGCAGCCTTCTCTTTCCACCAACCGTCCTCCATCTGTCTCAGCTCAGGCTGGACTTTGCCTCTGAGATGCTGAGACGATCATGCTTGGCTGTTGACTGCTTGTCGTCGAGTCAGCTTGTGTGGGCTTTGTGCTTCTGCTGTAGCAGTCTGCCGATCTCCATGTTGTTGCTGTCGAAACCAGTCCTAGTGTTTCCTCTTTGGGTGCCCAAGAGACAGCCTAGCAGAGTCGTAGACTGCGTTTCTGAAGTTTACCCAGGCCTTTTCTAAGTCAGCTTCATCTGGTAAACTATTGAGCTGGTTCGCAAGGTTGGTCACGAAGGTTTCCTTTGTCACTGGATCATTCAGTTGCTGGACATCCAGCTTCTTCTTGATGTTGGCTTTCTGGTGTCTGTGGGTGCTAGCAATGGAGGAGAGCTTGCACCTCAGCAGCAGGTGGTCAGTCCAGCAGTCCACTCCCCTCATTGCTCTTGTGATGTGGACATCCTGGATGTCACGTCACCTAGTGATCACAGAGTCGATCAAGTGCCAGTGTCTGGAGCGAGGGTGCATCCAGGTGGCCTTGTGGATGTCCGGCAGCTGGAACAGTGTGTTGGTGAGGTCAAA
>JAMYXO010002009.1:22500-25993 GCA_033310375.1 Conus canariensis
ACACACACACCACACACACACACACACACACACGCGCGCCGCGCGCGCGCGCGCGCGCGCGCGCGCGAAACAGAATAGCAAGTGCATTTTAAGTACAAAACACTTTCTTAATAGTCAGGTTCATACATAAGGCAAAGACGGTGGTATGTGGTTGGTGGTGGATTTACGATGGAGTACGCAAGTATTGGCACATAAGATGGTTGTAATAATGGTGTTTGAAGGTTGAGGCGCGTTGATGTTGTTTGGCTGACTCAGGGAGCGAGTTCCATTGACAGGAACCTGAATATGTTAAACTGGATTTCAATAAGTACATTCTAGGAACAGGGACATGAAGTTTGGGTAGAGTCCTTGAGGAAATTAATTGAGAATCTGTGAACTAATGTTGAGGGTGCCTTCCCAGACGTAATTCTGTGCATTATGAACCCTTTGTTGTATTCTAATCTCAGACTTAAGTGGAGAACTTGAACCTTTTTATAGTCTGAGTCTAGGAGACTACTGCTTTTTAGGAGGACTAATTTGAGTGCTCGCGTGTGTAGGCTTAGCAATGGTTTGAGGGTATTAGCGCTAGCAGAGTCCCATAGAGTAGACCCATAGTCTATGCATGGTTGAACATGAGACTGAAAAAAGAGCTTGGGTGAATGCAGGTCGAGGAAACGTTTGATTTTTGAGAGTTGATAGACTTTCTGAGAGACCTTTTGCACATTGAGGCTATGTGAGCTTGCCAACTAATATTGTTATCAATTGTGATTCCTAGCAATTTGAGGTATGTAACCTGTTCAACAGATTCATCTTTAAGATGCGCGGGGGGAAACGTAATAGTGAGATTTTGTCTTTTTTGTCTGGTTGTGATAAGCATGGATTTAGTTGTTTTTTTTCTGGGTGAAGCGACATGTGTTTAGTTCAGTCCATGTCACGAGATCATCCGCACTTTCTTGTAAAGTTTGTGCAAGAACAGTAACATCAGAATGATTTGTGTGGATTGTTGTATCATCAGCAAAGAGTTCACAGGTGGATGCGATATGGAGAGGCAGATCATTGATGTAAATTGTGAACAGTAAGGGACCCAGGATAGAGCCTTGTGGGACGCCATAGGAAAGTGTTTGAAATGAAGAGAAAGTCGTATTAATTTTCACACATTGTTGCCTATTTGTGAGATATAAGTGAAAAAGCGTAAGAGCTCTTGTGGATAAGCCATACAATTTTAATTTTCGAAGAAGAAGGTTGTGGTCTATCACATCAAATGCTTTTTTGAAATCAATAAATAGGACACCACAATATATGTTGTTGTTAATGCTATTTAGCCAGTCATCAACCAGGCTGATTAGGATTGTGTGGCATGAATGGTTGTGTCGGAACCCGGACTGTCTTGGATGAAGCAAGTGGTATGTATCAAGGTGGCGTAATGTGTGTTTGTTTATGTGTTTTTCCAAAGGTTTGGAAAGAGTGGAAATTATTGAGATTGGTCTGTAGTTTGCAGGGTCTGAGCTGTCACCTGCTTTGTAGATAGGAATGACTTGCTTTTTGAAACTATCGGAAAAATGAGTTTTGTCGATGCATAAATTGAAGACGTATGTTAACGTATCTGTAATTGTTGGAGCTGATAGTTTGCGGATTTTGCCGTCTAGGCCATCTACCCCGCAGGTAACTGACTGCTTTAGGTGCGTTAGGTAGTGATAAACTTCAAAGATTGTTATTGGTGGAATATAAAGTTCAGACGTGATGTTTTTATCGTGGCAATATTGTTTCAGTTTTTGAATTTGTGTGAATTGCTTTTACTAGTTATGAGAAAGATAAACGCGCGCCCGCGCGCGCGCAAACACACGTACACATCAACACACACACACACACACACACGCGCGCGCGCGCCCGCACGCACTCATGCACGCACACAGCACGCACGCACAAACACACACACACACACACACACACCACACACACACCACCACACCACACAAACACACATCTATTATATAAAGCTCAGTTTGTTTGTCTGACTGTTCGCTTATACACGGCCACAGTTTTAGGCCGATCACCACAAAATTTGGTTACCAAGTATCCTTGGTGACCTACAAACAGCAACGTCGGGTCGGCGATCACGTGACGCATTGCGTCGTGACGCAAAACTGGACATCGGAACCCTACACGACAGACAAACTCGCCGGGACGAGACGGGGTCGAAACGCGTAGGCGCCAGTATATATATATATATATATTTATCTTATATATATAATATATTTATATAATATATGTATAATATATAATATATATATACATATATATATATATATATATATATGATTTTAGAGAGACAGAGAGACAGAGAGAGAGAGAGAGAGAGAAAGAGATTCTCTGTGTGTGTGTGTGTGTGTTGTGTGTGTGTGTGTGTGTGTGTGTGTGTGTGTGTGTGTGATGTGTGTGTGTGTGTGCGTGTGTGTTTTGTGTGTGTTTTGTGTGTGTGTGTGTGTGTGTGAATGTGTGTGTATGTGTGTGTGAGTGTGAATGTATGTGTGTGTGTGTGGTGTGTGTGTGTGTGTGTGTGTGTGTGTGTGTGTGGGGTGTGTGTGCATGCGTGCGTGTATGTGTGTGTTGTGGGAGTGCGCGCGCGCAAGCGTGCGCACCCCTATGCTGTTCCTGTTTCGCAAAACAGTTTGAAAATGTTTCTCAAAAATTGCTGCTCATTAGTAAGAGAGAGAGAGAGAGAGAGAGAGAGAGAGAGACAGACAGACAGACAGACGACAGACAGACAGAGGACAGACAGACAGACAGACAGATAGACAGGGGCTGAGAGACGGAGAGGGACAGAAGAGAGAGAGAGACAGATTAACAGAGTGAGCATTCAAGGGCGCACGCGCGCGCGGCGCGCGCGCGCCACACACACACACACAAAACACACACACACACACACACACACACACTCACACAAGACAAGAGGCCAGACTGCGCGCGTGCGCGGACACACACCACACACACACACACACACACACACACACACACACACACACACACACACACACACACACACACACTCACACAAGACAGAGAGAGCAGACTGCGCGCGTGCGCGGACACACACACACACACACACACACACACACACACACACACACACACATACACAGACACACACACACAATCACACACACACACACCACACACACACACCACAACACACTCACACACACACACACACAACACACCCACACACACACACACACACACACACACACACACACACACACACCACACACTCACACTCACACACACACACACACACACACACACACACACACACACACTCACACAACACACAACACACCACACACACACACACACACTCACACACACACACACCTCACACACACACCACAACACACTCACACACACACCACACACACACACACACACACACACACACACACACACACACACACTCACACCACACACACACTCACACACACACACAAACACACAAACACCACACACACCACACACA